>ML294491.1:3132-60870 GCA_005239495.1 Nicotiana undulata
TAATTCTACACCGGACATCACAAAATTATTCTGAACACACTCCTAAGTCCCAAATCACCTAACGAAGCTATACGAGCCATAAAATCCGTATTCTGAGGTCGTTTACCAATAAGTCAACTCTTAGTTGACCCATTTTTTTAAGGCTATTCTTAAGGACTAAGTGCCTGAATTCTCATTTAACCATTCCGATTCCAAGCCTATCAACTCTAACACATTAATAACAGAATAAAAAATCTATAATAAGTCAATAACAATAGTTATAATGCAGGTTTTTTCGTAACGACAGACCTGGTCGTTACACATTGCTTAGGGAATCTTGAGTTCCCTCGGAATTTTGACGCACTGAGGCTGGTAATTCCACACTGCACATGCTTCAAATGGTGGCAACTATGTATGATTGGACATGGACCCATGAGGCTCTTAGGGAGCTTATCCGCACCCGAACCATGAAAGGCTGTGAAACTCGAAAGGATTGAGGTTGGGAGATATGGGCCGGATTGAAGGCTCCCTATAGAATTAGCTTCTTATTTTCCTTTAAGTGATGTAATTTATTATTCTTGGTTTGTACTAATTTGTAAACGAATGATTGGGGCTGGATAGTGGATATGGGCAGGGGTTATGCATGTTTAGTATAGTAACGGGTAGAAATCATGACTATAGGATTTATTTCCCTATGTGTGCAATAGTATCCTATTTAGGACATGCATATCATGCAATAGAAATCATGTTTAGGTTCTTTATTTCAGCATATCTATTATATTCATGTCTTTTTTATAAGCCCTGCTCACAGTTCATCACTATAACAAAGTAATAAACTGCTGCATTCTCATAAGTACTACATTTAGAAACCATGTTTAGGTATCCATGTGTGCATTAGATATCATGTTCTCTAGGACTTGGCGTTTAACATATTTGTTTCAAGTCCTATTCTGTCGAACACCTAGTCAATATGTATTAAATCTAGGAATCTCGCTAAAATCGTGTTAATGGTTTAAACGTTTTTCTGCAAATGTATTATCCTTTATGTCATTAAAATCAGAGTTAAATCTGTATTTCACTCTTTAAAACGAATAATCAGTATATATGCACGCTTAGGCAAACCTTAGGCCTAATATTCATTAAAACCAAAATCAATCGCTTTACGAACTAATGAGTTTCTTCTGAAATCCTTAGAGCTTTGCTGTTTGTCATTACTTACACTCCTGTTTGCCCAACAACTGATGGATTTTTCAAAACAATTATCCCTTCTGAAATTCATACATATCATTCTGTTTGTTTGAATCCTTGCTCTTTTTTTAAATTACTGGTTCTTGAAATTGTGCACTCACTCTCCTTTTACTAAAACTCCTTTAGACTACTGATTTCTACTCTGCTCTGAACCACTGGATCTTTTAAGAGTTACTGGCCCTTTGTGAATCACTCTTTCATTTTTTACTTTACTGATTTTATGAAGTTCTTCATCTGCTTTTACTGAAAACTTCATCTAAAATGTTGTGCACTTTTAAATCCTGCTACTATCTTTGAATTACTAGACCTTTTAAATTCAATAACTCTTCTTTAAGCTACTGTGTTGTTACTGAACTTCCTGCTTTATTACTGAGTTTTCCAAAAAGGCAATTCCTTTTCTAAACTGCTGAAACCATACTGATTTCCAACTAAAAAAAAACTCCTGTTTTAAATCCTGACTTTGAGACCTTAATTGTGTTTGAGACGTGCTATCTATGTGTTTACTTGTGGAGGGATCTGTGAGCCCCGTATCTGCCCTTATGTGTTCCCCATGTCTGTAGTCCTATTTGTTTTACATGTCACTTAGAAGTTTATCCTTTTAAACCTAGGAGTTCAACCTAGTACTCACCTTGTAGCATTAGTAGTCCTAAATACCCTCCAGGACTTATAGAATGGGACGGGTAATAGCACGCAATAAGCTTCGTGACCGACACACGCGTTTTAAATACCTTAACGGGGCGGGAAGGGTAGAATATGGATATGATGACCGGTGCGCTAATACCACGTGTAGCCCCTCTTTGAGGCGTGACATACCGGGTATTGCATTGATGTGATCCGTATTGATTTAAAACCTAGGACATTTTCATTCAAATGATTTTACTATACTATTCTTTAAAATTCTTTTGACAATTTCAGCCTTTATTTGAAATCCCCTCTTACGTGAGGCTTGCTTATCATTTGTTTACTGTCCAAATTCATAAAACTTCTTGGTTGGGACCCACAGTTGTGGATCTCGAGGGGTTCCTAACACCTTCCCCTTGGGATAACTTCAATCCCTTACCCAATCTCTGGTAATGCAAACTAGTTCATGAGTTAATCACTCTAGGTGCCCTAACGCACCATAAAAATTGTTAGGTGGCGAATCTTCCTTAAACCTCTTCCTTTAAGGAGTTGACCAGAATTTCATAAACCCGATCTCTCCGTACCTAACCCGTGCGAGGAAAAAGGGGGCGCGACAATACGTATCGGGCTTGTAACAAAGTGTATATGTAATGACCCGGCCGGTCATTTTGAGAATTTGCGTTCCGTTTGGTGGCTTAAGGTCTCGAGCAACTTCGTATTATATGTTATGACTTGCATGTGTGGTCAAGTTTGATTTTCAGATCATTCGGGATCAATTTGGAAGAAGGATTCCTATTTTAGAAGTTTAAGCGGTAAGATTGATCGGAGTTTTGACTTTTGTGTGGACAACCCCGAAATGACATTTTGATGATTCCAATAGTTTTGTATGGTGATTTGGGCTTAGGCGTGTGTTCGTAATTGGATTTGGAGGTCCATAGGGTAATTTGAAGCATTTCGGCAGAAGTTGCAAAGTCAAAGTTATGGAAGGTTGAGAGGTTTGATCGGGAGTTGACTTTGGTGATATCAGGCTCAGATTGAGATTGCGAGAGTTGGATTAGTTCCATTATGTCATTTGGGTGCTGCATGCAAAATTTGACGTCATACCAGGTTGATTTGATATTTTTCGGCACAAGTTTTAGAAGTTGAAAGATTTGGAAATTCATAAGTTTGATTCATGGTGCGATTCGTAGTTTTGACATTGTTTGATGTGATTTGAGGCCTCGATTAGGTTCATGTTATGTTATAGGACTTTTTGCTATATTCGCACGAGGTCCCGAAGGACTCAGGTGTGTTTTGGACGAGCTTCGGATCAATTGGAGCATTTTTGGGTGAGGCTGGTTTGGGATAAGTTATGGTATGGTCGCACCCGTGGACCAGTGGGCACAGGTGCGAAGATGAAGATACAGAAGCGAGATAGGCTGGGCTTGGCAGTCTTCACAGATGTGGAAATTGGTGCACATCTACGGCTCCGCAGAAGCTAAATATTCGACGCAGAGACGAGCTAGAGCGCAAAAGCGTTTGGGCATGCGCATTTGCGGTTGCGTAGAAGCAGAAGAATGTCCACAGGTGCGAGAGGGAAGTTGGTCAGTGGGCTTCGCATGCGCGGTTCTATTGTCGCAAAAGCGACGCCGCTGATTGGCTAATTATGTCGCAGGTGCGATCATACCTTGGTAGAATCAAATAAGTCGAGGGTTTGGTTATTTTCTTCATATTTTGAGTTGCAGACTTCAAATTTGGGCAATATTTGTGGCGTTCTTCACTAATTTGATTTGGGTAAGTGTTCATTAACTGAAATTGATTATATTTCATGATTTCATTTGTTATACCCCATTTTAACACGGGTCAAACTAGAGTATAACATATTGGTAATTCTGAAGATTTAATTAATTAAGAGAGTCGCCACCTAATTATTTTAACGGTGAATTAGGACACCAATTTTAACTAAGTAGTACTTAAAGTTAACTCTGTTTTATGGCCTGCTTAACCTTAAGATCCAAGTAAGGGTTCTAATTATCTCAAAAGGAAGGGGTAAGGAACCTTTTAAGATCTATTAATAAATAGTTAACCGGTCAAACTTAGGTTAATTAATCCAATGTCTTGTTACGTAACATAAGTATACCTATTAGGTATTTTATAAATAGCTCATAGTTGATTATAAAATGTCTTTAACAATATAGGGTTAATATCTGATCCAATTAGTTAAGTAAAAGTATAAAAAGTTGTCCTTATTACAAATAGCAAAACCATGAATGTGTGTGAGAAGGGAAGCCGTTCGTTTTGTGTTGCAAAAAACTTAGTTGGTTTAAACTTATGACTTGGGTAAAAAAATTTGAACTGATGATATTAAGGCTTGACGTGAAAGTTAAAAGGATGGTTTGTTTGAAATCCGTAAATGACTTAGTTTGAAGAAAAAGAATTATGGTTTAAAATGCACTAAAACCATAGTTTTGAAATACGTATTTGACTTGAGTTCAATCCTACCTCCAACGTCTTCCCATATGAAAGGATTTACCAAGACCTTGGCCAATTTCAAATACTTGAGATTTCAGGAAGTAGTTTTAAAAAGAAGGTTTCAATTAAGTCTTAATAAGTTAACATTTTGGCCTTTAATCTATAAATAAAATCCTATGAGATAAATGGGTACTATATTTGCTAGCAGAAATATAAATAGTTAAATAAACTAATTATCAAACCCATGCTAAAGATGAGATAAACACAAAGGCATCAGTCGTAATTAAGAAGTTAGACATAACAGGTGTAAAAGAGAAGATAAGAAAGACGTCATAGGCGCCCCAAGCGTTTCGCTTTTTCTTCTTCTTGATATCTGGTATATTCTAGGAAAATGTGATGTATTGGCTCCATGCTCGGGTGTGGGCGAGACTTGAATTAAGACTCCATATTTTGTTCCATGTGCATATGCGAAGAAAAGGAAAAGAAAGAATTAGAAGGACGTCTCATTTTTATTAACTAAACATGAGAATGAAAAGACAATAAAACGTAATCGTAAATTATGCAACGTCTACAATTTACATAGAGTTGACATACTAACAGATTAATATCCTGGTGTCTGGACAGAAAATGTTCGAGTAGTAACTCCCCTTCTTCATTTTAAGCATTAGGATTAACGACAACTAGTTAAATATAATATTCTTAAAGGCATGCTTCTTTCAAGTGAAAGTAAACAAAAATCAACCACTTCAAAACATATCCAGATTCTTTAGCTAACCTAGAACTCTTGAGATCAGCTTCTCTTAAGCAAATACAAGATCCTAAGATGTAGTGTCTACCATATTATTATCATGAGAATGAGAATAAGCTATTCTTTTCATTATGACAGAACACACATCACAAATAGCGTAGCTTGTATAATTAGCTTAGTTACTTGCTTAACGATAATCTCTCTTAAGGATGTAATTATGTACTATTACTCTAAATAAAAGCTTCAATATCCCGATAAGTATGGATTCACAAATCATTTTCAAATTACCACAAGCATGCTATTTCTTTTAACCCAATAAGTGTGGATTTCCCATAGCACATTAACTTATAGATTGTTCATAGCTACTGCTCTGGCAAATCTCACACCTATGGCATGAATCTTTAACACATAAGAGAATAACTCATGGAAACTCATATGTAAACTCATGAGGCAAATTATTATTTTTCAGTTCAGTGTAGAATAGATTCTGACCTTTAAGGTGCAACGAATAAAATAAAGAAATTCACTTACAGTTAAACGAGTATATTCTTTTACATCTCAGGTTAGTCATAGTCATGAAAGAGATAGATTTTGCAATCAGAAACATATTTCAGGAGTACTCTACAAATTTATATTCTTTATTTTAAGTATTTAACAAAATTCAATATTGATATATCTTCCATACACATTAAAATTTGAAAGATAGAGTACAAATACAACTGATCCTTAATCTTTTAAAATACATGGCCATCTTTTTAAATGCTTAAAGGCATGGTTTCTACACAACTCCTAAAACATGACTCTTATACTTAGATCATAATTTGTGGCTAAAACATCATAACCCATTTTGTAGAGTAATTTTAACAAACATATCATCTTCACGTTTAGTAAGTAAGCAATTAAAACATGGCTCGCCGAGGGACGTGATTTCTACAGAAGACGAAACAACACATACCTTACATCTAATAACAAAATAAGGGAATATTAAAGTATAGAAATATACTGACCTATTGCGGAGCAGCGAACAGGGGCGAGAGTCAAGGGACCATCTCAAACTTCGAATCCGTTGACCCGAAAGACAACAAATCGCCAAAAAAATGAAGAGTATTGCTGCTTTAGAGTAGTGAATGGAGGACGAGGATCTTGGGTTTGTCTCGAGACCTTAAGTTCTACGAGCAAGCAGCGATTACGTGCTCGATTATGAAGCAGAGTATCAATCTAGCTTCATTGATGTAAATATCTTGCCTAACTTTGAGTGGGGAAACTACCCCTTAGGATTTGAGTCATTTGTGTTAATTGTGTCATGTGAATACGGTGTACGCTAGGTGACGAGTACGTGCTAGGGCTTATTTGTAGAAATTTGATCGGTTAGGGCTCTTAGGTTCTTAAGTTCATTAGAAATGAAATTGTTTTATCATGTTAAATCCCCAATTTACTAAATTCACCCTTACGTGTCTTATTTGGAATAAGTTGCTTCGTGTTATATCTTTATTGCCGATTAAACTCTTATGTGCCTTAACTGAAGTGTTGCCTCTTTGTTTTGCCATGCTATTCTTTCTGTAATTGTGTGTCCTTAATTGAAGTTATTATTATCTTTTTCGTAATTATCTATCATGAATTGAATTCATTATTATCTTTTCCGTAATTGTTTATCCTTAATTTAAGTTATTATTATCTTTTCCATAATTGTCTATCCTTAATTGAAGTTATTATTACTTTTAATTGTCTATCCTTAGTTGATTGTATTATTATCTTTTCCGTAATTGTTTATCCTATCTCTTCCGTAATTTCTCAACCTTAAATGAAGTTTTGTTATTCCTTTTCATTATTGACTTAGAATTATTGATTCATGTTATCTCTCTTATCATCGAATTGTACTTTTTTGGAATTATTGCTACACATTATCTCTTCCTTGTTGAACTATTCTTGTTGAGACCATTATTCCCTATTGTGTCTTTCTTTCTGAGCTCGTTCCATTGTTTCTTTATGTTATGAAGTTCCTGAGTTGTTTTACTTGTCGTATTCTCGTGTTATTATTGTTGTATTCAGTGTTGTTGAGCCGAGGGCTATGCGTAGTTTTGATATTGAAATTGTTTTGAGGAAATGTTGTGGCATATGGGCACATATTGTGAAAGTCATTTTATTAAGTTGTTATGTTTTGACACACGTGTTATTGTTGAGAGGATTGCTCGGATGTTTGCACGAGGTTTCTGTCGTGCAGTTGTTATGGTTTTTGCACGAGGTTTCTGCCTAGTTGCACTTTTCATGCCTAATTTCTACTTGTTAGATATTATTTTTCCTTGTTGAAGATAATTGTTAATCTGTAGTTTTCTTATCCCTTATTATTTGCTTAAACTGTTCTTATTTGTGTTTTAGTGATATCTCGATTTGGTCTCACTGAGTAGTATCACCTGAGTAGAGTTTTATTGAGTATAAGGTTTCCATTTGCCTTGTTATGAAGTAAAGTATTGAGAAGAGTCTTGTGTGAATTTGTGGAACTTCTATATTTTCTATGTAATTGATATAAATATGGTGGGATCGGGTTTCACTCTGCAATAGGTGGAATAAGGGTGATATATTGAGGAGGAATAAGGGTGAATTGCTATTATAAGATGGGATGGGGTTGCACGTCGCAACACATGTAATAAGGGGTGGAATGTGGTGATATAAGGGTGAATTGTGATTGTGTTTATTATGATATGGTGGGATCGGGTTGCACGCCGTAACATTTTATCTATATTTTGTTATTTATGATATTAAGAAGAAATAAGTGTGGATTGTGATGTGTACGGTATGATCGGGTTGCACGCCGCAACAGTTTATGTGTTTATGTTCTTTCTTCGACTGTATAAATTGCCCTGTAGTTTTGCATTTCACTTAAGGATTGGTTATAGCTGAATACTGATGAGACCCGTTCGGTTCTATATTTATTCCTTGCAAGTTACTGCTTTTACATTGTTCTGCTTTCTTTTCTGTCTTATTATTCACTATATACATCTTATATTGTGAGTGTCCCGCCGTAGCCTCACCACTCCTTCGTCGAGGTTAGGCTCGGCGCTTACTATTACATGGGGTCGGTTATATTGATACTGCACTCTGCACTTTCTGTGCAGATTTCGGAGAAGGTAGTGGCTGATCGAGAGGTTGTCTACAGATTATACAGCTAGGAGACCCAAGGTTGTCCTGCTGGCGTCCGCAGGTGCTGGCGTCCCCTTCTACACTTCTATACTTACTGTTTTACTTTATCTCCGAAATAGTTGTAATTTCTTTCGGACAAATATTCGTAGAAAATCTTAGTGTGTTCGTGAATTGTGAATCCGGATTCTGGGTAGAAGTAGCATGTCAATGAAATTGATATCTATACAGCTTCACATTTATTTCGCTTTATTTTGCTTGTTTACAGATAATCACTAAAAATGGAAAGAATTAGATGAATAACCTCTAAAATTGGCTTGCCTGGCAAGTGTGATGGTAGGCGCCATCACGGTCCCGACGGTGGGAATTTCGAGTCGTGACATCTGTTTAAAGTCCATTATTTATTTTCTTTTAATTTAGTTACTTTAGCATCACTACTTTTGGGTTTACTTCTTTTTCAGATAATTAGGATAGCCTAATTTAGTTAATAGTTAATCACAAGTACTTGTGGATTCGACATCCAACTTTTAATCACTTTATTACTTGACGACCGTGTATACTTGCGTGTGTGTTTGGCCGCAACATTGATTTTGTCCTGAAGTTTGCACTACAAATTGAAGAACTTCAGACTAATTTGTCTGAAATTTGCACTATGAAGTGAAGCTTACCCGATTACATCTGCAAGTTAGGCCAAACTTCAGGTGAAATATTTTGAAGTTTTGCTTTAATAAGGTCACACTTCACGCAAAAATGTTCTCAAGTTCAAACTTCAAACATACACAATTGAACTGAAGTTTGCCGTTGCTATGAACTGAAGTTTGCCTGATTGCCTTTGCAAGTCAGGCCAAACTTCAGGCAAAAAATTCTGAAGTTCAATACATACACAATTGAATTGAAGTTTGTCCTTGCACTATGAACTGAAGTTTGCGTGATTGCCGTTACAAGTCAAGCCTAACTTCAGGCAAAAGTATCTGAAGTTTTACTTTGATAAGGCTACACTTCATGCAAAAAATTATAAAGTTCAAATTTCACACATAAATTTTTGCTACTTCATACCCGTATGTCTGAAGTTACCCGAAAAGTGGGTACACTTGCAATTTTTGTGCAAAGCGAATATAAGTTAGATGGTGACCCAAAAAATGAGTGTAAGATGCAAATGACCCAGAGAAATTCGACAAATATTATGATCCGATCGAGCTATTTGAACAAGCTGAGTCCAAATCAAATGAATATTCTGTTTCTCCAGCATTCACTTAGACAGATTAAGAAATCTTTATTTAATAAATAGAGAAGTTGAACTTCGTGAGGGATAACAAATATGTTAGAAGTAAGATGTATGGGAATGAATTGATTAGTGAGTGCAATTTTTTCTCCAAATTAATTACCTCTCAGAAGAATTTCGTTCCTATTCATTCTTCCAATTCGCAGTTTTACAACCTTCCATTTTTTCTAATTGTCCCTTAATCTGATATTTGTAAAGTAACGCTAACGTCGTCTGTGTCGCCATTATAGATGAAGCAAGATTTATCTTTTGGATTCTAATCAAGCAGTTGATTTGTAAAATCCCTTTGGATTGGGCACTGCATCAACGCAGTAGTTTTAGTTCAAATTTTAAATTTGTTTTACGAAATTTATTAAAAATATGTACCAATTATTAATATAGAATTCAGTAACTTAAAAGCATTAGAATATTCTGGCTCTGACTCTGACTCTGTATAAATATTAGCGTGTCAAGTTTGACAAAGAGAATCCAAAATACATTTAGTCATGCCATAATTCCGTGTGTTAAAAAGAGTAGGAGAGAAGTTTGAAATGGAAAACGAAGTAAGTAAAGAAACAGTATGAATTTCATGGAAAATGTGGGAAGTAAATGTAGCAAACAATTCCACCTTTTCTTCTTCGGTGGAAGACATAGAAATGAATTATTCTTTTCTGTGGCCCACTTCTCCATTTTTAAATTAATTAACTCGAACACATAAATGGGGCTGTAGTCTAGTCTTCCATTAAGTTGATGATAATTGACTTATTGACCCGAACCGAATTTTAAAGATTTATTTTACTGATTACCTTCTTTAAATTTCTTTTTTAGCTCAATTAGCTTTAAATAACAAATGCTTTCTCCCCTTCCAATTTTCTATTACATTTCCATTCCTTTTTAATTTGTACTATGGGGAAACTATTTAATCTTATAATCTCCATTTATTCTGCTGAGACTCCATTCATAACGTTGAAGGGACATGTGAAATAACTCTTATCATCTCTCATTTTCATATTTTTATTGTAATTTTTTCAGATGCCTCTTAATTATTTTTAATTATTAATTATTATGACTTATAATACTTTTTGTATAGTTTACAAACAAGTAATTTTTTTTTAAAATTTAAAAAAAATTATATTCGAATAATACGATTAAAATTAAAAAATTTGACTCTCGAAATTCAAAAGGAATACATGTCAAAATATTCTTTGGTGTTTGAATCCGTTTCAAAACAAACATGATCACATAAATGTGACTGGAATGAGTATAATATAAGAATATATATATATATGAGAATGTTTCGTTTAATTTATTTTAATAATCCTAGACGTCAAGTCTCCAAATGCATGATTGGCATCTATGATGGAGTTAGTGGGATGCGGTGGCTCGGAAACGTAATGTTTTAAGAAGTGGAAATTAGAAAAAGGGGGAAACATCATAATTAGACGTAAGGTTTTTGTACACTGTTGGGATCATGAACTGTCTGGTGGCTGTGATAGCTTGTCCACATTAACTAAGATTACAAGGGCGCATTTAATAGGAGTCCAGAACCCATTTGTGGTTCTTTTGAATAAGTGAGATGGAAATTAGTGTAAAAGAAAGAGTGACATTTTTATATATAACGTTTTTCTAAAGAGCGTTATACTTTAACGGTCAAAACTTTGTTAAAGTATAGCACTCATAGAAAGGTCACTTTTTTTTAACATATATCTCTGTCACACTTGTCCAAAAGAACCACAAATGGGTTCCAGACTCCATTTAATAGGAGTGTAATGGTTCGGTTCGGTCGTTTATTTTATAAAATTTGTATCATACCAATTTTCGGTTATTCTATTATGTATAACCAAAATTAGACTTTTTGAAACCGTCCCAATCATGTCAGTTTCTCTTCGATATCAGTAAAGTTCGGTTAATTTTCGTATTTTTTTAAATATCATGTAAAATTCACTAGTAAAAGTATAATGCAATAACATATGTTCTTTTATAGGACTTAGCAAAACTCTCTAGACATTTTTACTGTTTAACGAGTGATGAATTTAAAAAATGAAAGATGGCTAGAGTATAGATCCATCAACTATTCTACAACAACGTAGAAGAAACCAAACAAAGGCAAAAAAAATATAAATCACACGAGTGGAAAGATATTAAACAAGCTGTGACTCAAGAATAAAGTCTATAGAATTCAAAAAGATAAATTTAAATTGTATGAAAGGAAACATATTCAATACATTGTAGTTTGCTACTTATAATCGCTAGAATACTTTGTGTCTTGCGGAAATAACTTAGGTTAAGTAGAAGTAGCAGAATAGTTTTAGGAATTAGTATTTTGAGTTTAATTACTTGTTGGCTTGTAATATTTTTGTATATGGTTAAAATCGGGCCCACCCGATTTTACTAATTGACCGAGACCGGGAGGTTGCATCAAAGGACAGCTTCGTAACGGAATAGTCTAAAACTCGAGGATAAGGTACCGAGTGTGGAAACGAAGTACCGGTCAAGATCGAGACTAGTAGCAATCGGAGCCAAATGAAACAAGACATCGAGTAAGAACGAAGATATCACAATAACATAAAGGCGAGATTTTCATGACTGGTCGAGGATCATGGCGTGAATATCGGAACTGAGCAAATCAGAAACGGTTAATCAGCTAATCATGGGATTTGCTTCTGTAATTAGAGTTATACCATAAGTAGAATTCCTCTACTATATAAAGGGGGAGTTCTAATCATTTGTAACACATCATTCACAGACATCAAAGCAATACAATTCTCTTTCTCGCTTACATTATTGTTCATCAACTTGTTATATTTTTAAATTGTTCCTGCACCAATCAGTTCGAGAGTACTCTGACTCGAGGGTTGATTTCTTTTTAAACACTGGTTTGTTTTGCTTATAAATTATGTTATTTATTTTCATATTTATCGATTGGTGTTAGGTGAAATCACATATCCTTAAAACCAGATTATAAGTTTAATTGTTATCCAATATTAAGAGTATACATTTTAGCGCTCAACGTGGTGATAAGGATATTAGTGATTGCTTAATACTGATTCCGATAACACACACTACTTTATGCTTTTTCTTGTAAGTGTTTTTATTTTCAGGATAAAACATGTCAAACTCACAAACAGCACCCACACATGGTGACAATGGCCTCGGATTTCACGGGGAAAACGATAATATATCCGCCCCAGGGATCGAGGTGCCTCAGGCTGACCTCGAAGGAGTACCAATTGCAAATCACATCGACACCAGTTCACATGTCACCCTAAATGCAAATTTGGGCGCTGATCCCGAAGATAGCGTACGCAGGGAAGGTCGATCTGGTGGTCGAGGTACGCAAGGCGGAGGAGACGGTGGAGTCAGCCTCCAATTGATATTCGAGATGCTACAGGCTCAACAAGTCGCTATAGCACAACTACAAAATCAATATTGTGCCCTTAGTGGGGTCAAATCTGAGCCTCCACCAGAAGTTGTTCACAGGGCCGAACCTGTGCCGTACAGATCGAACGCCAATGAATCGGGGACTGACCTCGCCATTATGAAAATGCTCGAGAAAATCACTAAGATAATTGAATCAAGAGAAAAGAAAATTGAGGCAAACGACAAAAAGGTGGAAACATACAACTCCCGGGTTGACCAAATACCGGGGGCACCACAGATTTTGAAAGGTATGGACTCGAAGAAGTTTGTGCAGAAGCCGTTCCCTCCAAGTGCGGCTCCGAAACCTTCCGAAGAAATTCCGCATGCCAGAAATCCCAAAGTACAATGGAACCACCGATCCTAATGAGCACGTCACCTCCTATACGTGCGCAATAAAAGGGAATGGCTTAGAAGACGATGAGATCGAATCTGTTCTACTGGAGAAATTTAGAGAATCTCTATCGAAAGGGGCAATCATATGGTATCACAATCTGCCACCTAATTCCATCGATTCATTCGCCATGCTTGCGGATTCGCTTGTGAAGGCACACGCCGGAGCAATAAAGGTTGCGACTAGGAAATCAGAACCTCTTTAAAGTAAGATAGAAGAACAACGAGATGTTAAGGGAATTTGTATCTCGGTTCCAGATGGAACGTATGGACCTGCCCCCGATCATAGATGATTGGGTTGTTCAGGACTTCACCCATGGGTTGAACGAACGAAATTCGGTAGCATCACGGCAGTTGAAGTAGAATTTAATTTAATATCCAGTAGTAACCTGGGCCAATGTCCATAATCGGTACCAGTCAAAAATCAAGGTCGAGGATGATCAACTGGGGACCCCTTCCAATTCCGCATATCCAAACAGGCCCATTGGCAGAGTTTAAAGGGACATCGACAGAGAACCCCGATCGAACAGAGATCGATATCAACCATACAACACATATCGTAGGAACAACGGTCCAAGACGTCATCCCATTGAAATTATTGAAGGAATTATCAAGGACAGAGCTCTCGAGGGATCATGAGCAAAAGTGTCTTCGATAAACATGTTGATCCCATAGAAGCGCCTCGATTATCAGAATACAACTTCAGCATCAACGCATCAAGTATTGTGTCAGCCACTGGGAGAATCAAAGATACTAGATGGCCTAGACCCAGAAAAATCGATCCATCCCAAAGAACCCCAACCAAATATGCAAATACCATGGTACACATGGTCATAGAACCGAAGACTGCAGGAAACTAAGGGAGGAGGTGGCCTGTCTATTTAACGAGGGCCACCTTTGAGAATTTCTGAGTGACCGAGATAAAAACCATTTCAGAGACGGGGATGCAAACAAGAAAAACGAGCAGGAATAACCACAACACGTGATTCACATAATCGTCGATGGGGTCAATATTTCACAAGGGCCCGCGTTCAAACGCACTAAAGTATCAATCACTAGGAAAAATGAACTCGGGACTATGTTCCAGAAGGCACTTTATAATTCAATGATGAGGAGGTAGAAGGGATCTCACAACCCCACAATGATTCTTTGGTAATCTCTATCCTTATGAATAAAATTCAGGTTAAACGTGTTTTAATTAATCCAGGGAGCTCATCCAATATTATTCGATCAAGGGTCGTGGAGCAGCTCGGCCTACAAGACCAGATCGTACTCGCTACTCGAGTTCTCAATGGTTTCAACTTGGCAAGTGAAACAACAAAGGGAGAGATCATTTTACCAGTAAACATCATTGGTACTATTCAAGAAACCAAGTTCCATGTGTTCGAGGACGATATGAGATACAACGCCCTGCTCGGAAGACCCTGGATTCAAAATATAAGGGCAGTCCCTTCAACCCTTAACCAAATGCTGAAATCTCCAACGCCGAATGGAGTAAAAATGGTGTATGGGGAACAACATGCCTCCAAAGAAATGTTCTCGGTCGATGAGGTGATACCTATATCGGCGCTTTCGTCAACAAAAGAATAGAAGCCCAAAGGAAAACAAGAACCTAAATAGCAACCACAGCCACCAGCCTCGACTTAGTCGGAGAAGCAAGGAACGAAATTCATAATCCCCGAGGATTCCGACGCTACCAAATCGACAGTCAAAGAGCTGGAGCAAGTTATACTAATCGAGTACCTGCCTGAGCGAAAGGTATATCTGGGCACGGGGTTAACCGTTGAGCTTAGGGAAAAACTTATTAAATTTCTTATTGATAATATGGATTGTTTTACTTCGTCCCACTTAGATATGACAGGGATCCCACCGGAGATCACAACACATCGATTAAGCATGGATCCGAAGTTCCACCCGATAAAACAAAAGAGAAGGCCGCAGTCCGAGGTAAAACATGCATTCATCAAGGATGGGGTAACAAAACTTCTCTAAGTAGGGTCCATCCAGGAAGTAAAAATATCCCAAATGGTTAGCAAATGTAGTCGTAGTCCCTAAAAGAGGAACATACTTAGAATGTGCGTAGACTATAAAGATTTAAACAAGGCATGTCCTAAAGATTATTTTCCTCTACCGAACATCGATCGCATGATCGATGCCACGGCCGTCCACGATATCCTTAGTTTTCTCGATGCCTACTATGGGTACAATCAAATACAAATGGGCCTGGAGGATCAGAAAAAGACTTCGTTCATCACTAAGTACGGCCCCTATTGTTATAATGTAATGTTGTTTGGACTAAAATATGTTGGTGATACTTACCAACGCCTAGTAAACTTAATGTTCGAAGAACAAATAGGTAAATCAATGGAGGTTTATATTGACGATATGCTAGTTAAGTCCCTGCGCGCAGAGTACCATTTAACATATTTGCAGGAAACCTTCAACAGATTAAGAAAATGCAACATGAAGCATAATCTATAGAAATGTGCATTTTGGGTCGGTTCGGGAAAGTTCCTCGGCTTTATGGTGTCAAATCGGGGAATCGAGATCAACCCCGATAAAATCATGGAAATTAAAGACATCACAGCCATGGACAATGTTAAGGTCTTACAAATATTAACAGAGCGGATAACCGCCCTCAGCCGGTTCATCTCTAGGTCTTCAGATCGAAGTCACAGGTTCTTCTCGCAGCTCAAAAATAAGAACAATTTTGCTTGGACCCCGGAATGCCAACAATCATTGGAAGAATTAAAGCGGTACCTCTCGAGCCTATCGCTCCTTCATACTCCGAAAGTGGACGAGAAACTCTACTTATACTTAGCAGTCTTGGAAGTCGAGATAAGTGGGGTCCTAGTTCGATAGGAGCAAGGTATGCAATTTCGTGTTTACTATGTTAGTCGAACTTTAGGTGAGGCCGAGACCCGGTACCCACACTTAGAAAAATTAGCGCTTTCTCTAATAAGCGTCTCTAGGAAATTAAAACCATATTTTCAATGTCACCCAATTTGTGTGGTGACCACTTATCCTCTTTGCAATGTTTTGCATAAGCCTGAACTCTCCGGCCGATTGGCCAAATGGCCGTCGAAATCAGTGGGTATGATATCGAGTATCAACCCCGAACGACCATCAAGTCTCAAATCTTAGCAGACTTCATGCCAGTCCTCATACCCGAGGTAGAAAAGGAACTATTATTAAAAACGGGTACATCTTCGGGGGGTGTGGACCCTTTCACAGACGGCGCTTCGAACGTGAAGGTTCCTGGCTAGGCATCGTTTTGAAGCCGCCCATGGGAAACACAATTAGACAATATATCAAAACTTTTAAGTTGACTAACAATGAGGCCGAGTATGAGGCCATGATTGCAGGTCTCGAGCTAGCTAAAAGTTTGGGAGCAGAGGTCATCGAGGCCAAATGTGACTCCCTACTTGTGGTAAACCAAGTCAACAGAACCTTCGAGGTTCGAGAAGATTCAATACAGAGGTACTTGGACAAACTATCGGTAACACTACACCGGTTTAAAGAATAGACCCTATAGCATGTACCTCGAGAACAAAACAGTTAGTCCGGAGCCCTAGAAAATTTGGGGTTATCGGTCGAAGATGACGAAATTAGTTCGGGGAGTGTCGTACAACTTTCAAAGTCAGTGATCGAAGAAGGCCACACTGAAATAAACTCCACGATCCTAACCTGGGATTGGAGGAATAAATATATCGAGTACCTAAAAATGGGAAGTTTCCATCGGATCCTAAGGAACCGAGGACTCTATGTACGAAGGCCGCACAATTCACATTAGCTGAAGACGGTACACTATATAGAAGGATGTTCGATGAACCGTTGGCAATATGTTTGGGTCCCGGAGACACCGATTACGTCCTATAGGAAATTCACGAGGGCACTTGCGAAAATCATTCTGGTGCCGAAACATTGGTTCACAAAGTCATCAGAGCAGGATATTATTGGGCTAATATGGAACAGGATACTAAGAAATTCGTTCGAAAGTGCGACAAATGCCAAAGATATGCGGCGATGATCCACCAACCCGGAAAACAACTCCATTCAATCATATCCCCATGGTCGTTCATGAAATGGGGAATAGATATCTCGGCCCTCTACCATCGGCACCAGGTAAAGCTAAATTCATTTTATTTATGACAGACTATTTCTCTAAGTGGGTGGAAGCACATGCCTTTTAGAAAGTCAGAGAAAACGAAGTTATAGTCATCATTTGGGACCACATTATATGCCGATTCAAGAAGCCTGCCAAGATCGTATGCGAAAATGGAAAGCAATTCATCGACAATAAAAAGGATCATGCTGATGCCATATCATCCTAGTGGGAACGCTCAGGCCGAATCGACGAACAAGATCATCATTCAAAATCTAAAGAAAATATTGAACGACGCTAAGGGAAAATCCAGAGAAATATTGCCCCGGGTCCTTTGGGCATATCTAACAACATCAAAATCCAGTACGGGGTAAACACCATTCTCTTTAGTATATGGCGTCGAAGCTCTGATCCCGGTTGAAGTCGGGGAACCTAGCATCAAGTTTCGGTATGCAAGGAAGAGTAAAATCATGAGGCTATGAATATAAGCCTCAAATTTCTAGATGAAAAACTGGAAGCCGCCCTCGTTCGAATGGATGCACAGAAGCATCGGATCGAAAGGTACTACAATCGAAGAGCCAATCTTCGACACTTTAGAATCGGGAACTTAGTTCTGAGTAAATTCAACCTCAATACTCGAGATCCGAAACAGGGAAAACTTGCCCAAATTGGGAGGGACGATATCAAGTCCTCGATATCATCGAAAAATCGAACAATTACCAAATAATTGGAACATATCACTCCCACACGATATTATTCTTAAGGTATGACCTTCTCAATTTTCATTCAAATTTTATACAAACTTATTGCAGGTGTTCGATCGAAGATATCGAAGTTTTCTCCAAACACGAAGTCCTTAGGTCTGAAAGCACGAATTGCACTCTTTTTCCCTTAGACCGGTTTTTATCCAAATGGGTTTTTCCGGCGAGGTTTTTAACGAGGCAACCATTGTACGTGCTAATTTAGAGCAATTCAACAGTACCCGAGGCTTCCTTACAATCAACCACGAATACTGGGGGGGGGGGGGGGGGCACCCCCCTCGGATGATTAAAAAAAAAAANGGGGGGGGGAGGCATCACCTTCGGATGATTAAAAGAAAAATACTTCGTGTCAACGGGGTCTCGGTAGGTAAATTTTGTAAAGGGAAAAACGGTCGAATGAACCGTGTCCGTGTAGATTATTCGAGCCTTAATGGAGAAACATGTACGCATGTATAATCTATTGAAAGAAGTATTTTTCCTTACCAGATGTTCCGTGCCTTAGAAAAATTTATACTTTACAATTTCATACTTACGATCTATTGTAGAAATTGGCTTAAGGGCGATCGCAACTGAAGCTCGAACAACTTACCCCATACTCGGGGATTACCGCCCGAAAATCCACATGATCAAATTATTAAACCTCGAGACCATAAGACCTTAAAAAGGCAATCCCCGATTTTATAGGCCAAAGCCACCCCCACTCGGGGACTGACACTTCGAACAAGTTCGAAGTGTAATCGGGAAATAAGACCAAGAGGTAAATCCCAAGTCTACGGCCAAACTAACACAGTTCATAGACGTCCCAATTCTATAACGAAAATAGGCTTCGAATACTTTCATAAACCGGTTAAAAAGGCTACCCTCAGCAAAATAACAAAAGAGTTTCGACAACGTCAGCCCTCGAAAAACCCTAAAGGGTATCGAATTATTCGAGCCCTCGAATAATTTTGTACTAAACAATTTTGTGCTAAGGCACAAAAAAGAAAAGGGTCTCGACAACACTATACACCAAAAAACCTAACGGGTACAGACTTATTTTGTGTTAAGGCATGACAAAAGTTTTAAGCCGAAAAGGGAAAACAAAAGCCACTCTTTTGAGGTTGTATCGGCCCAATTCAAAGAGACTAAGGGCCGTTATATTTTTTGAGTTCGAGAAATCATCCTCACTTAACTAAAACCTAAGGGCCATCCTATTTCGAGTTCGAGCAAATACTCACTCGACTACAAAGACTACATCAGTCCGACTTCGATCAAGTTGCCTAAGCTTCGAATTTACGAACAAAAATTTTCACAAGGCATAAGTGAATCAAAATTTTCACAAGGCATAAGTGAATCAAAATTTTCATAAGGCATAAGCGAATCAGAATTTTCACAAGGCAGAAATCGAGATAAAGACAAGACAGAGAAAAAGGAATGTTTTATACATATGAAGATATTTACAAAGGACCCATCGAGGTCCTAATCAAACGAAAAAAGAGAAGAAAAATACAAAGGCCCTTAACTATTCTCGGGGGAAGCCTCTTCACCGAGGTCCTCCCCATTTTCGTACCAACTCTTGATGTCATCATCATCGCCGTCGTCGTCATCAGAAGAGGCAAACGCTCTAGCATCAGCTTCATGCTCTTTTGCCTTTACTATCTCCTCGGTAAGATCGAAACCTCGAGCGTGGATCTCCTCGAGGGTTTCCCTCCGAGATTGGCATTTGGCGAGTTTAGTAATCCAATGTTCTCGAATTTGAGCAGTCTCGGTAGCCTCTCTCGCTTTGACTTGAGCGGATTCAACATCGGCCCGGTAGACAGCCATGATCGCCTCTACCTCGGTCTTTTCCTTTTCGGCCTCAGATTTGGCCTTTGCAAGTTCGGAAGCCAACCGAGCCTCGAGCTCCTCTATCTTCTTTGCCTAAGCTGAGCTTTTCTCCTTCGTGCCTCAGAGCTGGCTTTTGACCGACAATATTTGGGCTCGAGCAACCTCTTTTTCTGCAGCAAAGCGGTCTATGCCTTATTTCCACCCCAAGGACTCCGCCTTCATCGTACTGACCTCCACGCGGAATTGCTCGATCCTCTCAATCTTCTGTTGCATATGTGAGATTGAAATGTTAGCCACCGCTCCCGAATCGAGCCCATGAGCATTTAAAATTTTCATTACATGCTCGATCAGGCCGGTCTGGTCCTTATGAGCTTTAGCTAACTCGGATAGAAGGTCCTTGATCTTCTCTTGTTTTTGACCGTAGAGAAGCTTGAGGGAATTTCTTTCTTTCCAGAGCCCTTGAAGGTCGGCCTCACATCAACTCAGCTCGGCTCGGAACTTGGAAAACGCCTTCTGATGGAGTTCCAAAGCCTATACAGAAAAAAAGAAAGGAAATTAGATGGGAAGAGAAGAAATAAACAAGTATGAAATAGAAATAGGGAGTAGAGACTCACCCGATTAAGGGATTGTTGAGCCTCATCAAAGAGGCTCGATGCGTCACTCGATCCGGTAGCATCTTCGACCCCGACAAAATAATCACAAGAGGGGTCCTCCTCTCTGTGAACTCCGTCTACCTCGGGGGTCCTCAAAGCTTGGGCATCACGAATTGCTTCTTCATAAAACGCAGGGAGAGTAGGCGAGTCTCCAATCACTATTGCCCCAAGTGAGTCGCTTGGGGCATTATTTCCAATCCGAAGGGCTTTAGGGCCGGTCCCTTCATAAGTACCCGCCGATTGTTCACTTCAACGGGGGCAGCCTAGGTCTCTGACGATTCGGGGACTTTGTTCGAGTCCTTCTCCAAGAACCCCTCAGTTCGAGGCGGGACCTCATCAACCACCATTGATTCAGCGGCCTTCGGAGCCTCATGGTTTTCTTCACTCGGGCCACCAGTACGGAGACCTCGTCTTCTTCTTCTTCCTCCCTTATCTGCTTAAGTACATCCGTAGGGAGGGCAACAATGTCCGTCTTCGACTTACGAATAAGGTTTTTCCTAGGCTTTGGGACCCCGGAGGTCGAGGTCCTCTTCCTCTTATTATCCTTCACCGGTTTTGAAATCAAGGCCGAAGTCTCCTCCTCGCCAGACGGGGGCCTCATGACCATATCCTTGCCCAAGCCTGCACATGAGAAAATTGAATAAGTAGAAGAAAGGCACCTAAATCAAATCATAAGATATATGAAAAATGGGGCTTACCATGATTCTTGGCCTACCATCGGCCTTTTACTAAATCACGCCAATAGTGCTCGGCATATGTGTAGGTCGAGGCAAGAATCCGAACCCAGCTCTCAAGTTCGGGGATCGCACGAGGCATCCAAGCGACCGCTACATCATGAAAAAAGACATTAGTGAAAATGCGAAGGAATGAAATAATGCATAGAAGCTAGCAGTGAGATGATACTTACGCTTCATGTTCCATTTCTCAGGAAATGGAATCTTCTTTGCTGGGATTAGGTTGGAAGTCCTCACTCGAACGAACCTGCCCATCCAGCCTCGATCTTTGTTCTCATCGATGCTCGAGAACAGTACCTTGGTAGCTCGACGTTGGAGTTTAATCAACCCGTCTCGATAGAGACAGGGGCTGTATAATCTAATGAGGTGGTTGAGGGTGAAAGACATCCCCTCGACTTTTCTCGAGAAGAATTGGAGTAGGATGACTATTCTCCAAAAAGAGGGATGGATTTAGCCAAGGGTTATTCGATATTGATGACAAAAGTCGACAATGACGAGGTAAAGGGGATCCAGCGTTAAAGGGTAAGTGTAAACAGTTAGGAACCCTTCCACATGGGTAGTTATGTCTTCTTCGGGGGTCGGGATCACCATCTTTTTATCCCCCCAGTTGTTGTTTTTCTTTACCTGCTCGAGGTATCCCTCAGTTATCGAGCATATATATCTCGACACTGGCTCCCACCAACCTGGAATCAACAAAGCCTTATTGGCTTTGAAGTCGGAGTTTAAGCACACACCCCAGGAATACACTCCTCAAGGCGGGGTTCCACCAGTGTTTTTTGCTAGCCGGTTGAGAAGGTGAAGCGGCTTCTTTTTGCGGTACTGTTTTCGATGCTTTTGCCATTTTTTTGTGAGTTCGAAAAAAGAAGAAGGTAGTAAGACTTGATTTTTGAGAAAGATTAACAGCGAAACCTGAAGATATGTAGAAGGAAAAAACTTAGGAGAGGTAAAATCTTTGGAGATTAGAAGAAAGTGAAAGTAAAGTTTGAATCAATGAGGAGATGACCTATTTATGGGATTTACGGCGACAGTTCAAAAGCACTAGTGGCCGACCACCAACTGACACTCATTTGGGGAACTGTACCGACAAAACATTTAGGTCACTTCCGTCACTTATGTCACGGGGATGACGTCATAACTACTCGACATAAAAAAATAAAAAATTGAAGGCTCAATTCGTTTCTTGTCATTACACTCCAAAAAACGTGGAGCTATCTGTATACGGTAAAAATTGGGCCCGTCCAATTTTACTATTCGATCGAGACGGGAAGGTTGCACTGAAGGACAGCTTCGTGACGGAACAATCTAAAACTTGAGGATAAGGTACCGAATGCGAAATTGAAGTACCTGTCAAGATCGAGGCTAGTAGCAATCAGAGCCAAATGAAACAGACATCGAGTAAGATCGAAGATAGAACAATAATAGAAAGGCGAGATTTCCATGACTGGTCGAGGATCATGGCATGAATATCAGGACGGATCAAATCAGAAACGGTTAATCAGCTAATCATGGGATTTGCTTCTGTAATTAGTGTTATGCCATAAGTAGAATTCCTCTACTATATAAAGGGGAGTTCTAATCATTTGTAACACACAACATTCACATACATCAAAGCAATATAATTCTCTTTCTCGCTTACATTATTGTTCATCAGCTTGTTATATTTTTAAACGGTTCTTGCACCCAATCAGTTCGAGAGTACTCTGACTCGAGGGCTGAGTTCTGTTTAAACACTAATTTGTTTTGCTTATAATTCAATTATGTTATTTATCTTCATATTTATCAATTGGTGTTGGGTGAAATCACATATCCTTAAAACCACATTATAAGTTTAATTGTTATCTAATTTTAAGTGTAAACAAGTTTTCATAATTCCAATGCCCAAAGAAAAATTTAATGCATTATTATTTTTTAAGCTTACTATATAAATATATTTTTCACATGCAAAATTTATTCGGTACGGTTCGGTATTTTTTCAATTTATTTTCATAAATAAAAAACTCACCTTAATTATCAGTGTGATTATAAATTTATATTAAAACCTACAGTTTCTTTAAAAGAAACCTTCACATCGATTCGATGCAGTGCGGTATTGTTCGGTTGGTTTAGTCGATTTTTTATTTCCATTGACACCCCTAGCATTTACAGCTAATTAAATTACGAGCTAGTTCGACAAACTTCAATATCTTGCTTCAGATTCTACTCCCTCTGAACCAAAATAAGTGATCTTTTGGTATTTTCACACAGATTAAGAAATTCACCTTTTAACATTAATTAGTAATGAAATAGACTATATTAACCTTTACTATCCCACATAAACATTCCTAGCACATACTTCAATACTATTTACTCTAAAGGCAATGTAGAAAAAAATTAATTAATTAATTCTCGAAATCTGAAAAAATTACTTGTTTTGAACCACAAAAAAAAATGCCAAAAATCCACTTATTTTGGACCGGAGGGAGTATATTTTTGGTTGTGCATTTAAGACAATGGTGTCTTCAAAGTCCAGTGGTTTATTACTACTTACTTATCAAAAAAATTCCATTGGTTTATTCCATACAAAAATACCCTATTTTCAAGCGGTATATTCCCCAAGACCATATCTGTTTGCTTGTAATAAAGCTTTTTAAAAATATTTTCAAAGATCTTGCTTACATTTTTCAAAACAAAATATTTTCAGAAAGTACTTCAAAAACCTCTTTTTGGTAAAGAATGGTACTATTTTCCTCCTGTCCTGCAATATAATCGTGTTATGAATAAAGCGTCCCTTCCTTCCACAAATATATATGGTTTTAAAGAACAAAATAGTAAACAACAGTAGCAGCTACTAAATAAAATCATGCCCCTCAAAACAAAAGGGGGAATCACCACTATCCACAATTACTTTCCTGGAAATATCTTAACTTAATAAACAAAATCAAAATTTTGTCGTGCAATTTGCAAAGCAACAGAAGAATTTGTTTGGAGCCTAGTGTCACAGTGCTTGTACTGCAGCAAGTTGCTTGGTACTACCTCTATAAAACCCAACACAATTCAAGATTTTTATTTCAGCTATAACACAGTTTCAACATATATATAGAGAGAGAGCTGAGAAAATTATAATCATGAGGGCTGTAGCCACAAACTCAACCTCCATCTCCAATGGTAGTACTTCATTGTTGCATTGGAGATCTCCACTTCCTTACCTTTTTGGAGGTTTAGCATTAACGTTAACACTCATTGCCGTGGCACTTCTCTTCCTCGTTTGTTCCTATCGTAAGCGGTCGTCTTCTACGGCAACTGACGACGAGAAATCTGCATATTCCGATCACAAGACAAGTGCGAGTGTGGAGATGACTCCAAAGATCGTCGTTATCATGGCTGGTGAACAGAAACCGACCCACCTCGCTATTCCCATTTCTTCATTTTCTTCTCAACTAGAGGTGGCAAATGAACGGGTTGAATCAAATTTGGACGGGTCAAAATAGATGAAGCGAATCACGATTCAACCTAGTTAAAGTTCACTCTGGTCGAAATGAGTCAGGTCAAGATGTGTCAAATAATGGTGGATAACTCAATTGGTCCAATGTGACTCACTTTCCTTCCTTTTCTTATTTTGGTATTGGCTCTAATCGGATCCAGTAACTTGGTAAATTTGCTGGCTATTGGTCTCCTAGTAGAAGCTTGGGATTCTTTTTTGTATTTGTAGGGGAAATGTAAAACAATTTTGAGAAATAGCTTAGTAAGTGTTCTAGTATTGAGTATTTCACGAATTCTCTACTTGGTTGGAATTTTACTGTCTATCCCCAGTTTCATTTAGATTCCATAATCTTCTTCCCAAGAGGTAAATCAACAATCTCACTCATATGTCAATCTTCTCAGGGTAAATATATATATATATATATAGCACCTGAGATTCTGTTGGTGAACAGTGATCCAATGGCTTTCTCCCCTTGCCGGAGTTTTATGGATGTTTGGACCCGCTAATCTCGTCTTTCTTTTCATTTCCGGGATAATCCTAAGTAACTTCTTGAAAATATCACATATTGGAAATACTTTTATGAGAATTTTAAAACTTCTGGCTTAAGGATACTAATTATATAAAAACACAACAAGAAACTTAAAGTTAAACTTTTTAAATATAAAAATATATTATTATTGTTCGAAATAGACTAAATCATAGTTACATATACTAATGTTGTAATGATCTTTTTATTATTAGTAGTAAGTTTAAACTATTCTAGTAGATAAGTTATTATTTTTACCAAAAAATAAGTAACATTTATATATATATATATATGCGGCGAGCCGCTCGCGAAAAAGAGAGGAAGATGTGGAATGATTGATTGGATTGTGGAAAGAATGGGTAGGGTAGATGATGACAATGAAAAAGTGAAAAGGTCATTGGAAAAAAAAGCAGTGCAGGCAAAGGAATTATTTTTTATAACGCAAAAGTATCATTTTTTTAATGCAAAGGTATCGTTGGTGTTACTACTGTGAATAATGGGGGTAGGAGTAGACATTTGAACAGAATGAGTTCTGCTTTTGCTGTAGCACCCACAAGCACAATTTTCTGCTTTTGGGTTGGTGACTTATTAGTGGTGTTTGCTTCTAATAATTCGAGAAACAAAAAACTTTATGCACCATATCTTCATGGGATATTTTGAAGTCTAATATTCCCCAAAATTTTCCGAACCGAAAAAAGCTTATTGGGGTATCGATATCGGGTTATTGGGTTAAAGCTTATTGGCTTAATTTATCTTTCAATCTGCGGCTCATGGTATTAGTTATTACTTTAGCCTGTCAAGGACGTTGTAGAAAATCATGATACAATTTTCTAATGATTCAATCCTTTGTCTATGACCTGGACACAATTCCTTCTTTTAACTTATACCGGAGTCTTCTACGGCTGATCATTAAATAATTCCTTTCCTTCCATCTTATCTTTATTCAAACGTAAGCAATTGCTTTTCCTAGTCTCTTTGTCCCCTTGTTGCTTGCATACTTAGCTTATCTTAGTTCCCACGCATGCCGGAATTTTTGTGCAACTCATATGATCTCGAATATTACTTTCGATTTTTACTCCTTGTTCATTAGCCACTGTAGGTGCCACTTTCTTTTGGAGTGCATATAATTTTACAGGGAGACTGTTGTTATAAGACCATTTCCTCCTTAGGTCACTGATCTTAGGTTGAAGCCTTCTTTCTTACTTCCTCAGCTAGTCTCTCATTGTAGTATTTAGGGAGGATCCTTTGACTCTTGTAAAGTTGCAAGCTCATTACATCATATTACCGATAGAATTTTTGATGTTCGTACTCACCTACATTTATCCTTAGTTATTTACCTCCACACTCATGTGCTTGTAGGGTTGCTTCAGAACTGATATTTTGACTGTATTCCTAGTGTCACTCTCTTTTATTTTCGTAACATTCATACGGTACCTTTAACTACCCCGACTCCTATTTGAATATATCTCAAGTATTGTCACACCTCCTTTTTCCCGTCAAGAAGGGGGATATGGGAGTTTTTCCAATTAAAGTGACAATATCGAAATGGGATTAATTATTTATTCAGAGTCGCCACTTGGGATAATTTATGGTGTCCCAAGTCACCGGTTTGTTTTAAATCCCAAATCGAAGAAATTTGACTCCATAAAAAGTCTGCGAACCAGAAAACCGAGTAATGAAGTCTATTAACCCGAGAGAAGGTGTTAGGCACTCTCAAATTCCGTGGTTCTAGCACGGTCGCTTATCAATTCATACTTGGTTTAAATTATTTTAATAACTCATTTTAGGACCTATGTGCATTTGTTCCTTTTACTGATTTTAATTACTCGCTTATTTGGTATTACGAAATTATCTTGAAAACGAGTCACGCGTACGTGAACACTTTTGTTTGGCGTGTCAAAAATCATGTCACGCGTACATGTACACAATTCACAACACTTATCATTACTAAGAATGTTTTGCCTAAGGTCACGCCAATGCATATCTTGGTGTTAATTTTTAAAATCGTAACTATATCACGCGAACGTGTACTTAATCACGATAAATTATTTACTAATGTGCGCCTAAAGCATGCTACAATGTTCGAATATTATTTTCCCATCAAATGCCGAAAGCCCCTAATATTTTCACCTAAACCCACCTGAATGCTTTAAACAATTTAGGCCCAAGTTCTTTTCTAAGACTAATTGACCATAACAATAATTTTCATGAATACCCAAATGGACAGTAAACAAACGTGAACTAATAATTAACATGGGAAAACAAAATATTGTTCTAAACACACACACCTTCAGAAATTAAATCAGGTTTAACAAATGAGAAAACATAATAGGAAGGAAAACTTTATTAAAAAAAAATCCACAATCATGAAAGAAAAATAAAGTGATCATGGCCATGATTTTTCATAAGAAATGAAATAATTTTCTGTTCCAATCTATTATTTCTAATTATCAAAACAAAAGTTTTACTAAAAAATTAAGGTTCATTCCCTAACTGATATCATAAATAATTTGCAAAGAAAGTAAGCATTTGAGAACAAATCGGCGATAGAATGGAAGTAAGTGAAATCTTATTTTATGGGCCATGATAGTCCACATAATCCGTTAAAATCAACACAACACTCACCATAAAAATAAATTTAAACAAAAAAAAATGCTAATATAGTCAAAAGTCCCAGAAGAATAATAAATCCGAAGCAAATAAAATTACCTCATCATTCGACAGCGCAAAGCAACACAAAATTGAGAAGAGTCTAGAACCGATCTTTAATGAAGCCAAAACTATATTTTTGATTCAATAAAGAAAAGCTCCTTTAACCAAGCTTTACAGAAAGAACAAACACCAAACGAAGCTTCAAAGCTAATACTCCAATAGACTGAAATCTACGCCGGTGANGCTACATAAATAAGAAAACTCACTACTTATACTAAAGTTAAATTATACCTAAAAATACTATTATAACTTACATTTAAATTAGAAGAAAAAATATATATATATATATCAACTTATTTTTAAACTTAAAGGAACTACATAAATAAGAAAACTCACTACTTATACTAAAGTTTAAATTATACCTAAAAATACTACTATAACTTACATTTAAATTAGAAGAAAAAAAAANTCCGGAATCAAAAACCTCGACGAACGCGGAACTCGCCGGTAAATATGACAATAACGATGACAAAGCATAGAATTGAAGGAAAAGAGAAATCGGCTGAAACCTCCAAAGCAGTCGATGCCGCAAAGATTTCGAAACCCCACCTTTATTGTTTCTGGCGATTCCCTTTATGTACTCTTGGCTTTCTTTGTTTTTCAGAAAAAAGGAAACCGGCAGATGCTTTTTCAAAATCCCCCTTTTTCAATATTTGCTCTTAGTATTTATATAAAAATCCTATATCCCTAACTAAATGTTCATGGAGAAGAAGAGTGAGGATAGTGGAGAAAGTGGAGGTGAGACATGAGTGTAGTGGGGAAGTGGGGAGGTTTTTTCTTTATTTTTTTTTAATTTTTAATTTTTCGTTCTTTTTTTTTTTTACTTTAATTTTACTAATAATTTTATTTTGGAATAAAAGAAGATAAAAACACAATAAATATATATATATATATATATATCAACTTATTTTTAAACTTAAAGGAACTACATAAATAAGAAAACTCACTACTTATACTAAAGTTTAAATTATACCTAAAAATACTACTATAACTTACATTTAAATTAGAAGAAAAAAAAANGTGTGGTCAAAAATTAGTTGTTCACAAGTATTATAATGACATTACTCCAAGGCTGAATTCTCCATGTTGGGGTTCAGTACATTTATCTTGCATGATCTGCTGATTTGTTTGTAACCTCTTGTCTAGTCATGACTAGGCTCTTCCTGAATCAACTACTAACTACTCATTGGCCCATTCTCATATCCATATTCCGCGTAATCTTTCTTAGGTTATTTCCTTAGTCTTAACTTACCTCTCGCACTAGTTCCTTATTTATCAAAAACATCCCGGGCAGGAACCCTTACTTCCTTTTCTTGGCGTCATGCTTACATAATGTTCTGGAATCATAGCATAACCGTGACATTTGAATAAGTTCAATCTCATCCCTTTCTCACTTTTATCGCATTCTTCCTTTATCATTCCATAGTTACTAGATCCGCTTAGTTCTGACTTAATGCCACATTACTCTATATCTCCCCTTTTTAGGGAATTATTAATATTTAGCACTATGAAGGTCTACCTATAGATGCTTTACCTCTTCATCATTGGCGTCTTCTCACACTATCGATGACCCTTACTCGCCTTGCGGAAATCTTTCTGTACCAAGGATAAGGAAATTCCTTACTCATGAGGGTGACACTTAGTATAACTGGCACATACAGTCTCTTAAGCTGAACTTTGGTCACATTGCTAGCTTTAGGGAAGCGTCTTCTTGAATGACCATTCTATGAATTTCTCATGAATCTTTTTCTGTTGTCCATTCTATTATTGCGAGGACGAAATCTGAAACTCTCATGATGCCGACTATTATCCAATCACTTAGTCCCGAATTCATGTTTAGTTTATCTTGTTCACCAGTCCATACTGATTTCTATTACTCTGGGGCCTAACTTTTCCTTCTGTTAATCACGTTACAGTTGCGAACTTATTTCTCGAAATGAGGATGTGACTGTATGGCTTATACTCTTTTGTTGTCTTAAGCCCATCGCCTTTCTTATCTTTCTTCCTTTGACTATAGATTCTGTAACACTCTACCGTTGTCATCCATGTATCACACCTTATTCATAATGCTTCCTTATCTCTCTTCTTATTTCCCTGCTAGTATTTTTGCCTAGCACTTTCTTTTGAAAACTTTAACAAGACATTCTTTTGCTTTTAGCTACCCTTGCTTCATCCATTGGCTCTTCAGGTTGCCAAGAATTCTCGCTCTACTAGGGACAGGAGCCATACTAAGGTAATATTTATCCCTTCAAGACTTCCAGTGCCTATCTTTGTAGTACTCATATCTAGTTGTACTATTTTAGAGTGCACCATCCGGGTGTCTCACAAAGAGATCTATTACCACATTTGCAATATCCTTCAGAAATGTCAACTGACGCAAACATTCCATCCATCATTTTGGGTTACTCTAAGTCTAACCCCAACCAGATCCTGATATCCCGTCCTCCTCTTAACTATACCTGTTAGCCCCCATAGGGCATAATTGAAATGGGTGTGACCAATTATACATACCTCTGTTACTGTTGAATGTAACTCAAAAGGCTTATATTCCTCTGCCTGAATTATAAACATTGTTAACCTTCATTAACTCTCGTACCCTTCTTCATCTTGCTTCTTTTGCTTGTTGAAACTTGTATTTATTTTCTGAATCTCTCATAGTCTTTCACCATAAAGATGGATAGGCATTCTTGCCTTAAGGCTTCTTATCAAGAAGCTTACACCTTTCAGAACACCCATGATCTGCTAAAGACCTCACATTTACTTATCGTACGCATCATACAAAAATCGAATTCCTCTGACTCAACTCTTCCACAACTATCTCTCTTTCCAACCGTCTTTCCGGATGTATGTATCGTCTTATTACGGATAAAATAGAATTTCGGAATTTGATACCACACGATCTAGAGTAAAAAGAAAAAGTGACAGTCTTAAATTCCTTGTAGCCTCTTGCTTATAAGTGTGGTGCACGACACACCCATAAACAAGAATCTACTAGACACGACTTATAGACTCTCTAGGACAGAATTGCCCTGATACCACTTTTGTCACGACCCAAATCGATGGGCCGCGATGGGCACCCGGTACCTTACTCAACTGAGTACCAACATAACGTATTTTTTCGTATCATACTATCATAGATAACTGAGCCGGAGAGGCTGCCGTGAAATAGGTGAAATACAACGTGTTATACCAACTTATATATATGACATATGGGACTCTAAGATCAAAATAACCACTCATACATTGAACATAAGCCGACAAAGTCCATACAATCTTTTACATACATGACATATGTTTACAAGCCTCTAAGGATACATAATTATCATAAAGGTCAGGACAGAGCCTCGCCATACCAAACAATACACATTGTGAGCACGTGATTTTCACCTACTATATGATCCTACAAAAATTCAATAATTTGATTAGTTTTATGATTTTTATTGAATTTAGGTGCTATTGGTGAATTAATTTTACATTTATAACCATAATTTGACTTTTAATGTTTATAAATAATTTAAGGTTGCATAACCTCAATCATTTGGAAAATTATAAATTAATTCTTCAAAATTGCAAGCGTTAATTCATAATTTCACCTTTTAATCCGCCATCAATCAATTTTCCCTTTAAATTAGATAAAAATGAGAATTAGAGTTAATTAGAATATTATTTGTAACTAATTGAAGTAAATAACAACAAAAATATCGATTATTGGATACAATGTAGTTTTACTAATTAATTTCTTAATTTAATCGTTTCCCCCAAACCAAACTGTGAAATTTATTGTTTAAATGATATAAGTGTTAAATTAAATGGTGTCACTTTTAATCAATTCAACAATTAGTTTATAACAAGACAAAAAAAAAAATCAAAAATAGTTGTTACATTTTTTAATTTTAATTAGAATTAGTATTAATTAAACTAAGTAATGTTAATTAAGCCTAAGATGTTAAAATCGGACCTGGGCTAATGTACACAGGCCCAAAAACGAGTCTCTACAAGCACCCATTACACCCAGCCCAATAACCCCTACCCGGCCTGCCCCAGCCTCATCACCAAACGACCCCGTTTTGATCATAACAAATCCCAGCCGTTGATTTAGTTTGATCTAACGGGTGGGAACCCCTCCTAAACCCTACTATATAACTGTTCCTAATACCCCCCATTCTATTCGCCAAAGTACTACACCCCCCCTTTCCCCTTCGTCTCTCACCTCTCTCTAGAGACCCACCGTCCCTGCCGTCTCCCACCGTAGCCCCATCATCTCTCCGCCGCCCTAGCTCTGCCGGCCGAAAATCGCCCCCGGCGGCGGAGCACCACCAAACGGTCCCAATTTTTCACCAGTTGATCCTCATCCTCCCCTCAGCCCCGTCATGTTACTGGTTTCCCTAAAGCCTCGCCCAAAAATCTCTAAATTCAGATCTAGGAAGTACTGAAACCCTAGGGTTCATCCCACATCATTTAAGAGCGAATCAATGGCTCAGACTTACGTGAGTCACTTGCTCTCCACATGAGCAAGTGATTCACGTGGGTTTGAGTTCATTCGAACCTCGTCGGAAGTTCGGCCAAGCTCCGGTCAGCCGCCGGAATCCGGTCAACTTGTTTCCACTTAACCAGGTGCTTCCCCTCTTCCTGTTATTTGCTAAAATTGATCACCTAGGTTAGAGTTTGGCCCCACTGATTTAAATCTGAAAACTGTTATTTAAAACCTGTCTTTATTGCTTGTCTGCAAATTTCCTGAATATGATAGCATGTTTTACGTGATTAACATGTTCGTTAATTTGATTTCTCTCGTAATTTTGTTTGATTTCTTTTCCCATTGTTTTACCTATGCCTATTCATGTGCCTTCCGCTTAATTAATTCGAACTCAGAACCTGTTTCATGTTGATCATGTGTTAGTTCCCGTCAATTAGTAATAGAGGTCTCTTGACAATCACGATAATCAGTGTAGTTCGACTTATCACTATATGCCTTGTTTCTGTGATTTCTTGCCTCGTTTGATTAGATCATCCATCACGACTGTTAATCATGAACTTGTTAGGATTTACTGCCGTTCTTCAGGCAGGACCATCTTGGTTGATTATTTGATTCATGTTTTACTTGAGTATGTTACAATTATGCTAATTAGTGTAATTACCCAGTCAATTAAAGAACCAGTTGATTCCGAACCAGTGTATGGTCGTGAATTAGCTCAAGATCAACCTAGCTAATAGTAGCTTATAAAAGACAACTTGTTTAACTAGGTTAACCTAGGTTAATAATCTCTTAAACAATTAGCCAAGTCCTAAAATCTATCTAAGATAATTAGTTTAGGGTTAATTAACTAAAACAAATCATTTAACCTAGGCTTAATATTAGTTAAGTCTCTGATTTTTAGTAATTGAGTTGAATTAACTAGACTAAATCAGTTAACTTAGGTTAAGGAATTAAATTGATTGACTTACGTTAATTAATAAGCTAAACCTAGTTAACTAATAGGAACCTAATCAATTAACCTTTAATTAGTTAACCTAATCTTAGTCAAGGACAACTAATAGTTAACTAAAAAATATAACTAGTAGTTAACAATAGTAAGATAACTAGACCAATTAACTAAGTCTAAGAACAAATGATTCACCTAAGCTTAATTTTTAGTTAATGATGAATCAATTTCAGTTTCTTTACTCTACTAGTTAACCCAAGTTAATAAATAACCTTGATTAACCTTAAAGGGTAATCCTAAGGGTAATTCTAGGAACCTAGAGGGGTAATTTGGTACTTTAGTTGAGGGAATCTTGGGTGTAACAACCCAAGAACCTTCTAGAACTAGGAAATTAGATTTTTTGGGGGTAGAATAGTGATTGTAAAGGCTGGAATTTTCTAGAATGAGGGCAGTTGTCCCAAAGGATAAGGGTAACAACTGCCATTGTACTATTTTCAGCCTATTGGATAAGGGATATGCTAAGCATATTCTATCCAAAATCCCCCTATATATACACACACCTTTCACCATTAAGGGGATCTTTTTTTTTTACCTCTTTTTCCTGCTGAAAAGTTTGAGTACAGAATTTTCACACACACACACACACAGATATACCACTCTGAAAATACATGACAAGGCTAAAAAATAGGAAATAGAGCAGCAGTTGCTGGAAAACAAAAATTCAGTAGGAAAAAGAGGAAATCTGGTTATCCTTTTAAACAAAATATCAGTGTTGCTTTGGATTCCAAGTTCTCTTTCATTTCTTCCTGGGTTTTCTGGTTGTTCATACTCAAAATTTCTGGCTTTGAATCCTGTTGATTTTCCTGGTCCTGTGGTTGTTCTTGTTGTTGCTGCTTTCAACAATCTTTGGTATATTGACCTTTATTTGGTCAAGGTTATATTCCTTTCGTTTTTTCCCAGGTATGTAACCTCCTATTTAAAAATGAAAAGACTTGAACTTATGTTTTTCTGTCTCTGTGCAAATCTGTATTTACAGTTGAAATTCCCTCACTTTCTCCTCTGTTGTGTGAAAGCCTGAAAAATATAATGTTCAAGTGCTTATTAGTATTTTGACATGTCAGTCGATTTCCCTTTTTGATTGAGCAATGAATAGATGAATCTGAATAAGTATTATTCCTCAAGTACATGAAATGCCTTAAAGATACTTTGGAAGGTGTAAGTTGATTTTCTAATTGAATCTGCATTAAGGAAGCGGGTCTGACCTCTTAATGGTCATATTCTTCCTAAAAAATGCATAAATACTTCACTCACTTTTTTTTGAGAAAATCTACAAAATACAGGTTGAGTTATGGAGGGTTGTTAGCTTGCACAGGAGCAACAACTATTTTCTTTATTATCTTGTTTTTTAGGAATTGTATTTTGAGTAAAAATGACAATGTAATAGCATAAGTTCTACATTTTTTATTACTCTTGTAATATGGGCTTGATACTCTAAGAACATATACTCAGTTTTATTTTCCTCTTTATGGGAAATCCCTTTTGAGATGGGCTAACTTGATAGAACAACCACTGAGGCTCTAGTCAAGTTTAAGTCTCCCAGGCCATTGGGCCAGAGGGGAGTGTATAATCCCAAAGTTTAGAGCTATTTTCTCTAAAAAGTAACACAATGACAGTAGACATTTCATCCTTCAGATTCAATTGAAACTCCAAAGCATTTCCTAAATCTTTTCATGTAGATTTGTAGTCAAATTAAGTCTATCCGAAATCTCTTTGTAAACGCTTATTGGAATTCTGGAAACAACCGTTCCAGATTTGATGACTTTTTTTAAGGAAAATATATAAATAGGAACTTGTGATTCAAAACGTTTTCAATTTGTCTAACGTTCTTTAAATTTTTCTTTTCTGAATTTTCAGCAATAGACATACGAACGTTCCCGAATAGGACTTGATACGTATGAATTATGAATTAAAGAACATGTGTTTAAGCCATTTGAAGCTGATAAAACTATTCAGTTAATGCCCTATTGTAGCTAAATGTATTCATTTGACTCTTAAATATGCAATATGAGAATCAATATTTTTTTAGGTTCTTTGTAAACCTTTATCGTTTTGACATACCTTTAATGGAGTTATATAGCTTTACTTCTTTCACAAATAGCTATAATTAGGATTGGACAAATGAGATAAACAATTATGGGGCTAAAAGGTGGCCATAGCCCAAATACTTGCCTTTAAGATAATGAATCCAATTTTAGATGATTTTATCCCATAGGTTAAGGATACTCCCTTTAGATTAAAATTACAAAACCTAGTGGAAAAGTCAAACATTATTCCAAATCTACCATAACCTACACTCGGGAGTGGAAACTCATGCCCCTGACCCTTAACTCCAAACATTAACAAAACGTACATAGCAAACACGGGTGCATTTCATGTGACGTGTTTGCCGTGTGCTAAAAAAAAAAACAAGTGCACGCCATCGTGACTTGTTTAGGATAAATCCATAAACGTCCTAAATGTCCTTAAAAATTAAAACGCTCTTTCAAAAATAGGAAACGTAAAGAATGATCGAATATTGCCTCAAATAGACACTATAAAACCGTCATGACTAATAATTTTGACTACGTAATCTACATTCGGGTTCGACAACTCATGTCCCCGACTTCAACTTTAAACTATATAAAAATCACGTGTTTCGATTACGGGTGCATTTCATGTGGCGTAACTGTACTACGTTCAAAAAGCGTAACGAGTGCATGTTCTCGTGACTTGTTTTCAAGATAAATTCATACTTATCAAAAACGGCTTTCAAAGAGTTTAAATATGCAATAGGCTAAAACACGTAAATAATCAGATAATTTAGGCCAAATAATACTAGTTAAGCGACCGTGCTAGAACCACGGAACTCGGGAATGCCTAACACCTTCTCCCGGGTTAACAGAATTCCTTACTCGGATTTCTGGTCGAAGACAACTTAAAACAGAGTCTAAATTTCCTCGGTTCGGGATTTTCAAAACAAAACAGTGTCCCGGAGCATCGTTAAAAATCCGGGTGGCGACTCTGAAATAATAATAAATCCCATAACCGAATGATGTCACTTTAATTGGAAAAACTCCCTTATTACCCTTCATTAATCACGGGGTAGTGAAAAAGGAGGTGTGACAGCTCTGGCGACTCTGCTGGGGAATTGAAACCCAGAATCTCTGGTTCAGAGTTCAAGAATTCGAGCTTGTATAACTGTTATATTTTGGCTTTCATTATCTGATTTTACGTGTTTAAACCTGATGTGCTAATTGCCGCATTTACCGCTTCGATATTATTTGAACTGCGTATAAAACTGTGTCGAAACCCTTCTTCTCTCTAAGTCTTCTAAATCATCTGGGAAGTGTGCACTTTGTGTGACTTATTTTCTATTAGAGTCATCTAAATTTTAGAACGAGGTACGGACAAGTTGCAAAGCCAGTGAAGCTTCTGTATTCCCGGTATGCTGCCCCGACCTCGGCTCGAGCTGTCCGCTTGGGTAAGCCTTGTCTAGAACAAAACCCCAGGGTATAAACCTAGTATGACATAGCTTCATGCCGGATCCCTAGTAGGAACATTTATTTGCATCACGTGTATTTGACTTAGGGGACTCAACACAGGGGTTGGGTCCGTCTAGGACAGGTGAACCCGAAATGAAAGACTATCCTGATGCATCCTACTTGCTATGTGTACAACATTTTTTGTTATGGTTTGTTTGTTGACCAGCTAAAAACAAAAGAAAAAGAGATAAACGAAAAACCAAGAGAGGAACAGAATATGAGATTTAGCCGATTTTTGAAATAACCCGATATTCAAAATTATCCCGAAACTCTGCCAAAATTTCTGAAAATAGTATTTCGAAATAAAGTAAGTCGGTGCATATTTTTCAAAATTATGTCAAGATTTCCCGAACTACGCATTGTTTCATTCTCATCGGATGTGAGATACGTAGGAAACCCTCATCGGGTCCAACCTTATTTAAAAAAAAAATCAAAATAGAAAATACGGTCGCAAAATTAGGTGATGTTGTTCTTGCCTAAATAGCCAATTGTCCCAACGGGACGCCGGGAAGCTGTTTTTGCAAAAAAATAGCCACTTATAGTCTTTTTGAAAATTTTGGCCCAATTAGCGAGCACAACCATAAAAGCTTCCTACCCGAAGTATTGAGGGGCCGTATTTGCAAAGACGGTCCATTTTTTTTTTATTTATTACAAAAACTTTTGCAAAAATGACACCTTTTCGCATTCAGTCAAAACCTTGCATGACTTTGTTTTCTTAATCAAAACATTCAAACAAATGTGCAGGATGAATACAATTGAAAACACTCCCTTTAGGGCCGTCGAGGAATTTTCCGTGGGACTCCATATGTGGTGGAGCGACCTGGGGGAAATTAGTAGAAAGTCTGCCGTAAAAGCTCTAGGCGGGCTCACTGGCCTTCTAAAAATCAAGCCGAGGTTGGATATCGTCGAAGCTTTAGTGTCGTTTTGGGACCCCGCCCACAACGTGTTCCACTTTTCAGACTTTGAGTTGACGCCCACGCTAGAGGAAATAGCGGGGTATGCTGGTCTCGGTGACAATATTAGAAGTCGGTATCCGGTGGCACCCATGGCGATAACTCCGCATAAGTTCTTGGATCTTTTGAACATCAGTCGGAACACTCAAGACTCACACCTGGCGGAAGGATTCTGCACGTTCTATTTCCTGTAAAAACGTTATGGAGATCTTCGGGGTTATGAAGCTGAAAATACTGGTCTGACTCACCACAAGAACCAGGCTAAATGGGAAGCCCGCAGGGGGTTAGCTTTTGTGGTAGCATTCTTGGGCACCTTAATCTGCCCTAGAGGTGACGGACTTATAGATATCAGATTAGTAGGGATGGTAGATTTCATGATGAAGAAGAGCAATGGCACCCTTATACCCATGATCTTAGCCGAGATTTACCGGGCTCTGACCATTTTCCAATCAGGAGGAAAGTTCTTTGAAGGGTGCAATTTGCTTCTACAGGTTTGGATGATCGAGCACCTCTGCCGCCGCCCAGGATACATGAACTACGGCTTAACCGGTCTGAATTGTATTAAAGAACACAGTACCTGGGTAGAAGGCCACAAATTTCCTAAGGGCACAGAAGCCTGGCACTCACATCTGAGTTCATTGACCGCTGACCGAATCGAGTGGACTTTCGGATGGCTCCCTGTCGGTGAGGTTATCAATATGTCCGGTGAAGTGTGCTATCTTTTGTTAATGGGTCTGCGGAGTATCCAGCCATATGCCCCACATCGGGTCTTACAGCAATTGGGTAGACAACAAGGCATTCCACATGATAAGGACCTAAGCCATTGAGTTGTGTCCAAGAGCTACATTTCCGGAAGACAGGGTCTGCCAAATTTGGAACCAGTGCAGATTCTTAGAGCCTCAGACTCGGGTGAGAAACTTATCTCAAGGGGAAGTAGATCCAGCCTATATTTCTTGGTATGGTAGAAGAGGCCGAGAGCACCAAGAACCGGAGCGACCTGCGAAAAGACCTCATGTGCAGCATTTTACTGAGTAGACACAAGAACACTGGGGTTGGCTAGAAAAGGAAAACAACTACCGGGCTACAATAAGTAAACTGAAGGCCCAGATCCGAGAGCTCAAATTTGAAAACACTTTACAAACCGCTGCAGCCGAAGGGGAAAGAAATAGGCTGAAAAAAGAAAATGAAGCCCTCAGGGCTCAAATCCAGAAAATGAGGATATAGCCATTGAAAACCCCGAAAGAAGTAGAGCCGACGAAAGACTTGTCACTAGTCTCAAGCAAAAATTGTGTAGCTATGGTGACGATTTGGACAAAGCCGAGGAAGATTTGACCCGAGCTCAAGATAAGTTGGCAAAGAATGCCGAAGAAAGGGCAGAATTCGTACAAAAATTGAAGAGAAAGCATGACCAAGAAGTTCTGGGTTTGAAAGAAAGAATGGCCACCTTTGAAAACGAGATGGCCAAACAAGCACAAAGGTTTAAGGAAGAAAGAGAACAATGTTATGACATGATAGCCCAGTTGGAAGAAGAATTGCGACAGTGGCAAAATCAGACTCACAAAGACGCCCAGGTTTTGGAGGCAAGATCTCAGCAGATCGGGCGTCTACTTCAGGAGAAAGGTATCATCAGACAAAGGGTCCGGGAGATAGATGATTACATTGTCACCAAATGCCAGGAATGCGAGGATATGACTCGGACCACCTTTTTCTCAGCGGTTATGATCTTCTTCCACAAGATAATGGACGACCTCTATCGCCTCCAACAAGATATAGCACGCAGGACCGTGGCGAGGCCGAATGATGCCCCACGGGTGCCTGAAGCAATGGAAGCACTGATGTAATTTTGATATTTCTCGAGTCTGTATTTTATTTTCTAGTTGTAGTCCTGTCCAAGTCCACTGTAGTTTTTACATTTCCAAGAAAGTGTGTCTTGAGTCTTTTATAGTTTTTAAGGTTTCAAAAATGTACTGAAGTTTCTCATGAAGTTGAAAGTATTTTATCCAATGAATGAAAGTTTCGAAAAATGTTTATTTCTTTCCTTCAGATTTATCCCTTGAACTATGTGATGATATGATTCACGCGGCGCCGTGATACGTAGGCAATCCACATAGGATTCGATCATAATCTTAATAAGTGAAAGTGAGTGAGAAATAAGAGAGCAAAAATAATGCAATGAAAGAAAGAAAAGAGGGGTAGAGAAAGGCAAAAGGATGAAAATAGGATAAAAATAGAGGAAAGTTCAAATCCGAGAAAATAAAGCCGGGATGAGACACACAACCATTGCAAAACATATAAAAAGCGTTTAATTGCCTAGGTGCATTGCATACCCCAAACGTGAGATTTCCCTATGTGATAAAATGTTCCGACCTAACGTTTTGTTGGTTCACTCTTAAAGGTGTTTTTCTAGGGTGGTTGGTTTTTGCGGTAACCTGGCTCCCCATACCTACTTCACTAGATCAAAGGGAAGCATAGAAATGACATCTGAAAGCCACTTATCAATTGTCAACTCTTCTGTGGAGGACCCGAATCCAGTCATCCCAACGTCTGAGTCAGCCACAGCTGAAGAGAATAGGATCCTGCGTTGCCGCATGCTAGAAATGTGGGACGCATGGTCCAATGGTAGGGAACCGCCCAGTTCCATCCCGAGTTTCCCCGATATAATCCCCAGGACAGCCGTAACTTCTAACATCCCTATAAGTTACTCGTCCACGCCATTCGGATACCCAACTATGTCAGCTCACTTTGCCGGAAGACCTTCTGAGGTTTGCCCCCCGGTCTTGCTTTCCGGTGCATCATCCAACATCTTCACTGCACCACCAAGCTCTTCCATGGCACCACCAACTATCACCGGACCCAGCTTTGAGCCGCCATCGTTTACATTCCAAACGCCATCATTTCTGGGCGCCACTCAGGTCACTCCTGATTCATACCCCCAACAACCTCAGTATGAAGTTACTTTGGGACGAGATAAGAAAAGCCCTGAGCACAAAGAAATGGCTCGGAAAATGAAGAGTATCGAGCAGAGCCTCAAGAACATACAGGGGTTGAGCGGGCAGAAAAGCGTCTCCGACGCCGATTTGTGCTGTTCCCACACGTCCACTTGCCTCTCGGGTTTAAAACCCCCAAGTTCGAAAAATATGATGGACATGGGGACCCCATAGCTCATCTGAAAAGGTATTGCAACCAACTCCGAGGAGCAGGTGGGAAAGAGGAACTTCTCATGGCATATTTTGGTGAGATCTTAATAGGGATTGCATCAGAATGGTACATGGACCAGGATATATCCCGCTAGCATGTGTGGGATGACCCCCGGGACTTTGTTCGACAATTCCAATACAATGTGGATATCGCTCCCGATAGAAACTCTCTATCCAACCTCAAAAAGAAGTCCTCATAAAGTTTCAGAGAGTACACTATTAAGTGGCGCGAGCAGGCGTCTAGGGTCAAACCTCCGATGGATGAGGTCGAAATGGTCGGTGTTTTTCTGCAAGCACAAGAAGCGGATTACTTTCAGAATATGATGTCCGCCATGGGAAAACCATTTGCAGAAGCAATCAAAATTGGGGAAATGGTTGAGAATGGTTTAAAGACTGGTCGTATCCTAAGCCAATCAGCCATAAGAGCAACTTCCCAGGCCATCCAAAACGGATCCGGGAGTGCAGCCAATAGAAAGAAGAAAGAAGAAGGGGCCATGATGGTTTCCGATGTCAGGAATCCTCGGCAACACTCAGGTCCATTCCCCAAAACCTCCCAACACTACTACCCTCACCAAAACGCAGCTTACCCTACATCTCTTTTTCCCTATGAGGTGATGAACGCTCAGCAGCATCTCCGGCCGCAACAACAATACAACCAGAACAGAGCTCTGCCCCCAAGAAATAACCATCCTCCCCCAGCTCCATACAATCCACGCCCTCCTCAAAATAACTACTCGCTCCTATCGGTGAGCCATATTCAAGTCTTTTCCCACAATTGGTCCAGATGGGGCTTCTGCAGCCCGTACCTCCGACCAGACAAAACCCAGGATCAGTGTCATACAAATCTGGAACCAATTATGCCTACCATTCTGGAGCAGACGGACACGACACGGAGGATTGCTGGACTCTCAAGCGGGCTGTGGAAAATCTTATAGAGCAAAAGAAGGTAGTGTTAAGGGATGAAGAAGCTCCCAATGTGACTAACAATCCATTGCCCACCCATAACAATGGGCTTGTTATCGGCATGATCTGCAAGGACCAAGATTTTGATCCAGCTTTGAAGGCTATCATTGCCATCGCAAATGTAGAGAAAAAGCCTAAGGCGGCACCCAAGCCAGCCAAGGAAATAAAAAGGAGTAATCCCGTTCCTCAAGCTACGGGGAAAGCTGAAGCCAAGACAAATAGGATCTTCTAAAGACGTTGTTCTTTACATCCCCAGGGCACCCAAGAAGGAACAAGGTATGTTGATCCCGCCTAGAAGGCTACAATTCAACAGAGCCATGAAAAACGGCCCGACAATGTATGTACCAAAGGGGACATACGTGGCGCAGGGGAAAATAACTTCACCCAGGCTGAATGAGCCGGTGGTTATTAGCCGCGCGCCGCAAGCTCCCGTAAAAAATACTACTGTCATCCCTTGGAAATACAACAAGACGGTAGTAACATACAAAGGGAAAGAGATCACAGGGGAAGCATTCGAATCAAAATCCTCTGAAGGATACCTCAATCTGAAGGAGCCAGCCAAAAACAAGCACAAACGCTTCCCTCTTAAAAGACCTATCACTGCCGAAGAAGCTGAAGAGTTCTTTAAGAAGATGAACATGACTGAATACAGCACAATTGAGGAACTCAGGAAACCTCCTGATCAAGTATCACTCTTATCTTTGTTGATGGGCTCAAGCGAGCATAAAAAAATACTCTTGAAAATGCTGAATGAAGCGTATGTTCCGGTAGAGACCTCAGTCGAACAATTGGAAAGAATGGCCGAGCGTTTCTTTGCAGTAAACAAAATTTCTTTTAGCCGGGATGATCTACCTCCCGAGGGAGCCGCTCACAACAAAGCCTTACACTTAACAGTCAAAAGTGAGGGATATTATGTGAAGATAGTTATGCTTGACGGAGGTTCCGGGGTAGATATTTTTCCTTTATCCACACTACAAGGAATGGGAATCAGCACTGAGTGAATCAGGCCGAATAATGTCTGTGTCCGTGCCTTCGATGGAATCAAAAGGGACACCATTGGCAAAATAGACATAGTTATGACGATCGGCCCTGTGGACTTCACTGTAACCTTCCAAATCCTAGATATGGATACCTCATACAATTTCTTGCTAGGAAGACCGTGGATTCATGCCGCTGGAGCAGTACCCTCTACTCTCCATCAAATGTTCAAATTTGAATATGAAAACCAGGAGATAGTGGTCCACGGAGAGGACGACCAGTCAATCTACAGAGACCCCTCGGTCCCTTGTCTTGAAGCCAGAGAGGGGAGTGAGCACATTGTCTATCAAGCGTTTGAAATTGTGCTTGCCGACCAGCATGAAGAAGGTGCTCCATGCCCACAACCCTGCCCATCAAATGCGTCAATCATGGTCGCCACCGACATGATTAGACATGGATACAGACCCGGAAATGGGCTTGGGGTATCTTTGCAAGGTATCACTGAACCGATCTCTCTACCTGCCACTAAAAAATTCTTCGGCATAGGTTTCCAAGCCTCAGATGAAGATGTGAAGTGGGCCGATGCCCGTAAAAGCAATGGATGGGACTTACCTCAGCCAGTCCCACATATTACCGAGACTTTTATTGAATCGCAATATGTCGAAGAAGAAGAAGAGGCCTTTACGGCTGAAGAAATCGAAGGAATCTGCGAGGCCATGAAGCAGACGTTGTATGAAACTAACATGGTCCAGTGGGGAGAAGATTCAAGCACCGCTGAGGTGCAATACATGGTCCCAAATGCCAAGTTGCAGAATTGGAAGGCTACTCCATTCCCCGTCAGGCGGGAGACTCGGTAGTTCAGTTTTGCCATCTTTCCTGCACTATGAGTTATTTCAGGGTGTAACTCAAGTGTTTTTTATTTACTGCCTTTTTGAATTCCGATGTAAAGCCTCCTATGTTCAAATTCAATGAAATGAAAATCAAAATTTCATAGTCTATTATTCCTTCTGATTTTTGCCTATTTTTCTTATTTTCAGTCCTAATAATGCGGCTTTAAATAACATGACATGTTTGCGGACTTCGTGCTCTGATCTTAATACGCTGTCTAACCTCGAAATAATGAGTCAAGAACTGGAATATGACGAAGAAGAGGCTTTTAGGGAAATAAATAGAGAATTAGAATAATTCGAGAATAAGCCCAAGCCAAACTTAAACGAAACAGAAACCGTCAACTTGGGTAATGCAGAAGAGGTTCGAGAAACCATGATAAGCGTCCACACTGATGAAAGAACTAGGGACGCTTTGATTCAACTTCTATCTGAATTCAAAGACGTGTTTTCTTGGACCTACGACGACATGCCCGGACTAAGTGTAGATTTGGTGGTACACAAATTGACAACCCACCTCGGTTATCCCCCCGTCCAACAAAAGCAGAGGGAATTTAAAACAGATATGAGTGACAAAATCAAAGAAGAGGTCACTAAACAATTAAAAGCGGGAGTGATCCGGGTGGTCCAATACACCACCTGGCTGGCCAATGTGGTTCCAGTACCTAAAAAGGACGAAAAGGTCAGAGTATGTGTCGATTACCGAGACTTGAATAAAGCAAGCCCTAAAGATAACTTTCCACTACCAAACATACATATCCTGGCTGACAATTGTGCCAAACATGAGGTACAGTCTTTCGTGGATTGCTATGCTGGATACCACAAGGTGTTGATGGATGAAGAGGATGCATAAAAGACAACTTTCACTACACCCTGGGGCACCTATTGTTACCGAGTCATGTCGTTCGGCCTAAAGAACGCCGGGGCAACATATATGAGATCCATGACCGCCATTTTCCACGACATGATTCATCAGGAGATTGAGGTGTACGTGGATGATTTGATTATTAAATCCAGGACGCAAGATGACCATGTCCAGCATTTGAGGAAATTCTTCGAACGCCTGCGTAAGTATGATCTGAAACTAAACCCGGCCAAATGTGCCTTCGGAGTTCCATCTGAGAAATTACTGGGGTTTATAGTCAGCCGACGGGGCATCGAGCTAGACCCGACAAAGATAAAATCTATTCGGGATCTCCCACCCCCAAGAACCAAGAAGGAGGTCATGAGCATGCTGGGTAGGTTGAATTACATCAGCAGGTTCATCGCTCAGTTGACGTCCACTTGTGAGCCTATATTCAAGCTGTTGAAGAAAGATGCAGCCATCAAATGGACGGACGAATGCCAGAACGCTTTCGACAAGATCAAAGAATATTTGTCGAACCCGCCAGTGCTAGTCCCACCAGAACCAGGAAGGCCTTTGTTCTTATATTTGATGGTGTTGGAAAATTCCTTTGGGTGTGTTCTCGGGCAACATGACGCAACCGGGAAAAAAGAACAGGCCATATATTACTTGAGCAAGAAGTTCACGAGCTACGAAGCCAAGCATACGTTGTTGGAAAGAACGTGATGCGCTCTAACTTGGGTCGCTCAGAAACTCCAACATTATTTTTTGGCTTATACCACCTACCTCATCACTAGGTTAGATCCGTTGAAGTACATATTCCAAATGCCAATGCCCACCGGGAGATTAGCTAAGTGGCAGATTCTGCTCACCGAATTTGACATAGTCTATGTCACTCGCACGGCAATGAAAGCCCAGGCTTTGGCAGATCACTTGGCAGAAAATCCTGTCGATGACGACTACCAACCCCTAAGTACTTACTTCACAAACGAGGAAGTAAATTCAGTCGAGATAACTCCTGAGGACGCCAACAATTGGAAAATGTTCTTTGATGGAGCTGTAAATGCAAAAGGTGTTGGGATTGGGACGATCTTGATTTCACCCACGGGACAACACTATCCCGCCACGGCCCGTCTTTGTTTCTTCTGTACCAATAATACTGCCGAATATGAAGCTTGTTTAATAGGTATGAACATGGCCATTGACATGGATGTAGAAGAGTTATTGATCATGCGGGATTCGGATTTGATCATCAAACAGGCTCAGGGAGAATGGAAAACTCGAGACGTTAAGCTCCTTCCATACAGACAACATGTGGAAGATCTTAGCAAACGATTCAAAGTTGTTGAGTTCAGGTATATTCCACGATGCCACAACGAGTTAGCCGATGCACTGGCTACCCTAGCTGCAATGCTGCCATATCCGGGTAATGTTCACATTGACCCATTGGAAATTCAAATCAAGGAAAGGCATGGTTATTTCAACACGGTCGAAGTAGAGCCTGATATCCAACCATGGTATCACGATATTAAAAGATTCTTGAAAACAAAAGAATATCCAAAGCAGGCCAATGGGGACCAAAAGAGAACCATCCGGAGACTCGCCAACAGTTTCTTCCTAAGTGGGGAAGTACTGTATAAAAGGACTCCCATTCTGAATCTATTAAGATGTATAGACGCCAAAGAAGCCGAAAAGATTATGAACGAGGTGCATTCAGGAGTATGTGGTCCCCACATGAATGGTTACGTCCTCGCAAAGAAAATCTTGCGGGCCGAGTATTATTGGATGACCATGGAGAAAGATTGTTTTAGCTTTGTCCGAAAATACCATAAGTGTCAAATACACGGCGATTTGATTCATGCACCACCATCAGAATTGCATCCTATGTCAGCACCCTGGCCGTTTGTTGCTTGGGGAATGGATGTCATCGGGCCGATCGAGCCAAGGGCCTCAAACGGGCACAGATTTATCTTTCACAAAATGGGTTGAGGCAGTCACATTCAAAGTTGTCACTAAGAAAGCAGTGGTGGATTTCGTGCACTATAATATCATTTGTCATTGTGGTATCCCAAAGACTATCATTACTGACAATGCCGCGAATCTAAATAGTAACTTGATGAGGAGATATGTAAACAGTTCCAAATCACACACCGCAACTCCACCCCTTACCGGCCCAAAGACAATGGCGCCCTTGAAGCAGCAAACAAAAATATTAAGAAAATCCTCAGGAAAATGATTCAAACTTCCAAGCAATGGCACGAGAAATTGCCTTTCGCATTACTGGGATATCGCACGACAGTGCGCACGTCGGTTGGAGCTACTCCTTATCTATTGGTTTATGGCACTGAAGCCGTAATACCCGCAGAAGTGGAAATTCCCTCCCTTCGGATTATTGTCGAAGCAGAAATTGAGGATGATGAATGGGTCAAAACCCGATTGGAGCAATTGACTCTGATTGATGAGAAAAGGATGGCCGCAGTTTGCCACGGGCAGTTGTACCAACAAAGAATGGCTCGCGCCTACAACAAGAAAGTGCAGCTTAGGAACTTCGAAGTAGGGAAACTTCTATTAAAACGTATCCTCCCACACCACGAAGAGGCGAAAGGAAAATTCGCCCCGAATTGGAAAGGTCCATACATCATAAGGAAATTTCTCCCAAAAGGAGCATTGTACTTGGGAGACATCGAAGGAAATGACCCCAAAACGGCTGTCAATGCAGATGCAGTCAAAAGGTATTATGTTTGTCCTTTTCGTGATGACGATACTGATGATTGAAATGACGAGGGATTTTCATTCATGTTACCCCAAACACTATCATTTTTGTAAACCCTTTGAGCCGATTACTCTTCCTTGACTACCCTCCTTGGAACTTGAAATAAAAAGAAAAAGAAAAGGAAAAGAAGAAAAAAGAAAAGAAAAATCAAAAAAAAAAAAAAAAAAAAAAAAAAGAGAAAGGAAAAATCAAAAGAAAATCAAAAGCAAAAAAAATATGATTGCATGAACTACGTCTGACTTGATTCCGAAAGGATACGTAGGCAGCCTCTCTCTGGGGTTCAGTCACACCAAAATAAAAATCCACATTTTCCCAAAAGTTTAAGCTGGGGCAAGTGTTGAGATTCGGCAATGATTCGTCTGAGAGTTCCAAGGTTGTAATTCGATACAAATTCTTTTACCCCAAATCATATTCAAGTCCTTATGATCGATCGGCAAAGAAAATCCAGAATGGGAATATACATCTATTTGGACCTCATACAAGCAATGAGAGAAATTAAAATGAGAGAGTCTTATCGGTGAAAACCCACACGGGCACCATAAGGCGACAATGAGTAGAGAAATTAAAAATGAGAGAGTCTTGTTAGTGAAAACTCGCAAAGGGCACTACAGGGCGATGGAGAGAAGAGAAATGAGAGAGGTTAGCTAGTGAAAACCCGAAAAGGGCACTACTAAACGAAAAGAGGATGATTGGTCACCAATATCGACATGGTCTGGGGCAACGTTTCTCAACCTCGAGTTGAAAGTCGTGACGAATTTCTAAGAGTCAGGTGGTTTATATAGATCAGGCATCCAGTCCAAGACGCATGTCATGTTCATTGAAAGTCGCGTACACTCCAGATAAGTCCTTCTTCTCTCCCCCGAAAGGGATATTTCTTGTCAAAATTCATTGTCTCAGTTTCTTTGTTATTCTCTTTCAATCCCTTTCAGTCTGACTCTGTTTCTAAGGTAAAACAAAGAAAGGATGGCAAAACTGACTTACAGGGTTCTCGTTTGACGCAAGCCAATATGCAAAGGGTATCGAGCCTCGTCAGGGGCATCAAGTCGATCCCGACTGGCCGCAACGGCCGATGCTTTAAACACAACTTTTGAAGGGAGAAGATCAAATCGAAACGCCTATAAAGGCAATTGAAATGAAAGGTTAAGTCCCACATGGCTAACCCCCTCAGAAAAGATTGAAAAGCTGAAGTGCTCCAAATGCTTTAAAGTCAAATGGAAGAGAAAATCAGAAATGAAAGGCTAATGAAGGAAAAATAAAGTTGGAAAAGGTTTAAGTCCCACACGACCAACCAGTGCAACAAAATTCGAGGGGGGGGGGCAAAAATCCCCCCCCCCCCACCCCGATGCTCTAGAAATCCAAAAGAAAAACAAGTGAAAGGCCTACAAAGGCAGAATAAAGTTGAAATGTTGGGTCCCGTGTGACCGATCACCACAACAAAAGCTGGAAAGCCAAGGTCCTCGGATTTCAAAACGAAACCCAATCCCCAGCAAGCAAGCAAGCAGGCAGTTGAGATCGTCGTCAACAAAGACGAGATTAAACAGTTGAAATAATCAAGGCCGCAAAACCAACCACCATTTCAAACTAACAAATTGTTCTTTGTTGAAATAAGAAACAGGTGCAACTCAAAAGCAACCGTGCAAAAAGCAGGTGCAACCAAGAGAAAAGGTGCAAGAGCTAGAAGCATCTCTGCAGCAACAACTCCAAAAGGGATGTTTTCTCCAAAATCCTTTCTCGCGTTCATTCAAAAAAAAAAGAGTGTTGAAAAACAGCTCAAATCTGAAGTGGTATAGGGTCTCCTAACCCTAGCTACATCTTTTCCGACATGGGAGTGCACGCGCTCCCTAGTCGATGCCAATTAAGGGTATACATTCCCTAATTGATACTTTCTTTTCCAATTAAGGGTATGCATTCCCTAATTGATGATTTTCTTTTCCAATTAAGGGTATACATTCCCTGATTGATGTTTTCTTTTCCAATTAAGGGTATACATTCCCTAATTGATGCTTTATTTTTTCAATTAAGGGTATACATTCCCTAATTGTTGCTTTCTTTTCCAATTAAGGGTATATATTTCCTAATTGATGCTTTATATCCCAATTAAGGGTATACATTCCCTAATTGATTTTCTTCTCCCGACATGGTTGCACGTGCTCCCTAGTCGATGCCGATTAAGGGTATACATTCCCTAATTGATGATTTCCTTTCCATTAAGGGTATACATTCCCTAATTGATATTTTCTTATCCAATTAAGGGTATACATTCCCTAATTGATTTTCTTCTCCCGACATGGTTGCACGTGCTCCCTAGTCGATGCCGATTACGGGTATACATTCCCTAATTGATGATTTCCTTTCCATTAAGGGTATACATTCCCTAATTGATATTTTCTTATCCAATTAAGGGTATACATTCCCTAATTGTTGCTTTCCTTGACAATTAAGGGTATATATTCCCTAATTGTTGCTTTCCTTACCAATTAAGGGTATACATTCCCTAATTGATTTTCTTTTCCCGACACGGGGGCACACGCTCCCTAGTCGATGCCAATTAAGGGTATACATTCCCTAGTTGATGTTTTACTTTCCCAATTAAGGGTATACATTCCCTAGTTGATGTTTTACTTTCCTAATTAAGGGTATACATTCCCTAATTGATGCTTTCTTTTCCAATTAAGGTTATACATTCCCTAATTGATGTTTTCTTTTCCAATTAAGGGTATACATTCCCTATTTGACGCTTTCTTTCCAATTAAGGGTATACATTCCCTAATTGATTTTCTTTTCCTGACATAGGGTGCACGTGCTCCCTGGTCGATGCCAATTAAGGGTATACATTCCCTAATTGATGATTTCCTTTCCAATTAAGGGTATACACTCCCTAATTGATGTTTTCATTCCCTAATTATTGTTTTTCTTTCCAATTAAGGGTATACATTCCCTAATTGATTTATTTTCCAGCATAGGGTATACAATCCCTAATTGATTTCATTTTGCCACCCCTAGTGGATCTTGCTTTGAGATATAAGGTATCCACTCTCTAGTCTGCAATAACTCCGGATGCACTGCTCCCGGCTTTTCACCGCTTTCAATAACAAAATAGTGTAGATTTCCTTACAATAACTCACGAAATTCTCCTAGTGAAAACTGGGGCATAAAATTTCATTCGTTTGTTTAGATTTTGTGCAGATTACATTTTTTAGGACATTGGAACTCGAGGCGACTGAAAGAAGAAGTTTCGATCTAAAACAATAAAACAAAAAGAGGAAAGAGAAGTTTGAACCCAAAAGTGCAGAAACGGGAAAGAGATGGACTATTCAGAACGAGATTGAAGTCATCAGTTCGGTATATCCTTCCTTGATCCGAGAAATGACAAGGCGAAACCAGCACTTGCGGCTAACAAGTATCAAGATTCAGGTCAAAGTCTGCAAAAGATCAGGACTCAAGACCAAGTCTTAGATAGGAATCTTGTAACTTAGCAGCTGATAGGTTTAGTTAGTCTTTGTTTGTACTTGGGTGTAATAAGGAGATCAGCAGCAGTAACAACAACGACCGCAGTGAAACCACAGTTACTCGGTAGTCCCAGCTACCAAAACTTCCAGAACTACACTGACCTGATTCCTTTATAGCCAAGGATATGTAGGCAACCTTTGAAGCAAGGTTCGGTCAAATATTTCAAAAAACGCTTCACACCGGAACACATGAATGGGTGAAGTTGTTTATGGTTGCTCACTTTGTCTTTGCCCACTCTTCGTGTTTCCGAACAAAGAGGGGCAGCTGTGAGCACGTGATTTTCACCTACTATATGATCCTACAAAAATTCAATAATTCGATTAGTTTTATGATTTTTATTGAATTTAGGTGCTATTGGTGAATTAATTTTACATTTATAACCATAATTTGGCTTTAATGTTTATAAATAATTTAAGGTTGCATAACCTCAATCGTTTGAAAAATTACAAATTTATTCTTCAAAATTGCAAGCGTTAATTCATAATTTCACCTTTTAATCCGCCATCAATCAATTTTCCCTTTAAATTAAATAAAAATGAGAATTAGAGTTAATTAGCATATTACTTGTAACTAATTGAAGTAAATAACAACAAAAATATCGATTATTGGATACAATGTAGTTTTACTAATTAATTGCTTAATTTAATCGTTTCCCCCAAACAAAACTATGAAATTTATTCTTTAAATGATATAAGTGTTAAATTAAATGGTGTCACTTTTAATCAATTCAACAATTAGTTTATAACAAGACAAAAAAAAATCAAAATTAGTTGTTACATTTTTAATTTTTAATTAGAATTAGTATTAATTAAACTAAGTAATGTTAATTAAGCCTAATATGTTAAAATCGGACTTGGGCTAATGTGCCCAGGCCCAAAAACGAGTCTCTACAAGCACCCATTACACCCAGCCCAATAACCCCTACCCGGCCTGCCCCAGCCTCATCACCAAACGACCCCGTTTTAATCATAACAAATCCCAGCCGTTGATTTCGTTTGATCTAACAGCTGGGAACCCCTCCTACACCCTACTATATAACTGTTCCTAATAACCCCCCCCCCTTCCCCTCCGTATCTCACCTCTCTCTAGAGACCCACCGTCCCTGTCGTCTCCCAGCGTAGCCCCATCATCTATCCGCCGCCCACCGCCCTAGCTCCGCTGGCCGGAAATCGCCACCGGCGGCGGAGCACCACCAAACGGCCCCAATTTTTCACCAGTTGATCCTCATCCTCCCCTCAGGCCTGTCATGTTACTGGTTTCCCTAAAGCCTCGCCCAAAAATCTCTAAATTCAGATCTAGGAAGTACTGAAACCCTAGGGTTCATCCCACATCATTTGAGAGCGAATCAATGGCTCAGACTTACGTGAGTCACTTGCTCTCCACAAGAGCAAGTGATTCACGTGGGTTTGAGTTCATTCGAACCTCGTCGGAAGTCCGGCCAAGCTCCGGTGAGCCGCCGGAATCCGGTCAACTTGTTTCCACTTAACCAGGTGCTTCCCTTCTTCCTGTTATTTGCTAAGATTGATCACCTAGGTTAGAGTTTGGCCCCAATGATTTAAATCTGAAAACTGTTATTTAAAACCTGTCTTTATTGCTTGTCTGCAAATTTCCTGAATATGATAGCATGTTTTATGTGATTAACATGTTCGTTAATTTGATTTCTCTCGTAATTTTGTTTGATTTCTTTTCCCATTGTTTTACCTATGTCTATTCATGTGCCTTCCGCTTAATTAATTCGAACTCAGAACATGTTTCATGTTGATCATGTGTTAGTTCTTGTCAATTAGTAATAGAGGTCTCTTGACAATCACGATAACCAGTGTAGTTCGACTTATCACTATATGCCTTGTTTCTGTGATTTCTTGCCTTGTTTGATTAGATCATCCATCACGACTGTTAATCATGAACTTGTTAGGATTTACTGCCGTTCTTCAGGCAGGACCATCTTGGTTGATTATTTGATTCATGTTTTACTTGAGTATGGTACAATTATGCTAACTAGTGTACTTACCCAGTCAATTAAAGAACCAGTAATAGTAGCTTATAAAAGACAACTTGTTTAACTAGGTTAACCTAGGTTAATAATCTCTTAAAAAATTAGCCAAGTCCTAAAATCTATCTAAGATAATTAGTTTAGGGTTAATTAACTAAAATAAATCATTTAACCTAGGCTTAATAATTAGTTAAGTCTCTGATTTTTAGTAATTGAGTTGAATTAACTAGACTAAATTAGTTAACTTACGTTAAGGAATTAAATTGATTGACTTACGTTAATTAATAAGCTAAACCTAGTTAACTAATAGGAACCTAATCAATTAACCTTTAATTAGTAAACCTAACTTTATTCAAGGACAACTAATAGTTAACTAAAAAATATAACTAGTAGTTAACAATAGTAAGATAACTAGACCAATTAACTAAGTCTAAGAACAAATGATTCACCTAAGCTTAATTTTTAGTTAATGATGAATCAATTTCAGTTTCTTTACTCTACTAGTTAACCCAAGTTAATAAATAACCTTGATTAACCTTAAAGGGTAATCCTAAGGGTAATTCTAGGAACCTAGATGGGTAATTTGGTACTTTAGTTGAGGGAATCTTGGGTGTAACAACCCAAGAACCTTCTAGAACTAGGAAATCAGATTTTTTGGGGGTAGAATAGTGATTGTAAAGGCTGGAATTTTCTAGAATGAGGGCAGTTGTCCCAAAGGATAAGGGTAACAACTGCCATTGTACTATTTTCAGCCTATTGGATAAGGGATATGCTAAGCATATCCTATCCAAAATCCCCCTATATATACACACACCTTTCACCATTAAGGGGATCTTTTTTTTTAACCTCTTTTGCCTGCTGAAAAGTCTAAGTACAGAATTTTCACACACACACACAAATATACCACTCTGAAAATACATGACAAGGCTAAAAAATAGGAAATAGAGCAGCAGTTGCTGGAAAACAAAAATTCAGTAGGAAAAAGAGGAAATCTGGTTATCCTTTTAAACAAAATATCAGTGTTGCTTTGGATTCCAAGTTCTGTTTCATTTCTTCCTGGGTTTTCTGGTTGTTCATACTCAAAATTTCTTGCTTTGAATCCTGTTGATTTTCCTGGTCCTTTTGGTTGTTCTTGCTATTGCTGCTTTCAACAATCTTTGGTATATTGACCTTTATTTGGTCAAGGTTATATTTCTTTAGTTTTTTTCCAGGTATGTATCCTCCTATTCCAAAATGAAAAGACTTGAACTTATGTTTTTCTGTCTCTGTGCAAATCTGTATTTACAGTTGAAATTCCCTCACTTTCTACTCTGTTGTGTGAAAGCCTGAAAAATATAATAATCAATGCTTTTTAGTATTTTGACATGTCAGTCGATTTCCCTTTTTGATTGGGCAATGAATAGATGAATCTGAATAAGTATTATTCCTCATGTACATGAAATGCCTTAAAGATACTTTGGAAGGAGTAAGATGATTTTCTAATTGAATCTCCATTAAGAAAGCGGGTCTGGCCTCTTAATGGTCAGATTCTTCCTAAAAAATGCATAAATGCTTCACTCACTTTTTTTTGAGAAAATCTACAAAATACAGGTTGAGTTATGGAGGGTTGTTAGCTTGCACAGGAGCAGCAAATTTTTTCTTTATTATCTTGTTTTTTAGGAATTGTATTTTGAGTAAAAATGACAATGTAATAGCATAAGTTCTACATTTTTTATTACTCTTGTAATATGGGCTGGATACTCTAAGAACATATACTCAGTTTTATTTTCCTCTTTATGGGAAATCCCTTTTGAGACTGGGCTAACTTGATAGAACAACCACTGAGGCTCTAGTCAAGTTTAAGTCTCCCAGGCCATTGGGCCAGAGGGGAGTGTATAAGCCCAAAGTTTATAGCTATTTGCTCTAAAAAGTAACACAATGACAGTAGACATTTCATCCTTCAGATTCAATTGAAACTCCAAAGCATTTCCTAAATATTTTCATGTGGATTTGTAGTCAAATTAAGTTTGTCTGAAATCTCTTTGTAAACGCTTATTGGAATTCTGGAAACAACCGTTCCAGATTTGATGACTTTTTTTAAGGAAAATATATAAATAGGAACTTGTGATTCAAAACGTTTTCAATTTGTCTCACGTTCTTTAAATTTTGCTTTTCTGAATTTTCAGCAATAGACATACGAACGTTCCCGAATAGGACTTGATACGTATGAATTATGAATTAAAGAACATGGGTTTAAGCCATCTGAAGCTGATAAAACTATTAAGTTAATGCCCTATTGTAGCTAAATGTATTCATTTGACTCTTAAATATGCAATATGAGAATCAATATTTTTTAGGTTCTTTGTAAACCTTTATCGTTTTGACATACCTTTAATGGAGTTATATAGCTTTACTTCTTTCACAAATAGCTATAATTAGGATTGGCCAAATGAGATAAACAATTATGGGGCTAAAAGGTGGCCATAGCCCAAATACTTGCCTTTAAGATAATGAATCCAATTTTAGATGATTTTATCCCATAGGTTAAGGATACTCCCTTTAGATTAAAATTACAAAACCTAGTGGAAAAGTCAAACATTATTCCAAAACTACCATAACCTACACTCGGGAGTGGCAACTCATGCCCCCGACCCTTAACTCCAAACATTAACAAAACGTACATAGCAAACACGGGTGCATTCCATGTGACGTGTTTGCCGTGTGCTCAAAAACAACAAGTGCACGCCATCGTGACTTGTTTAGGATAAATCCATAAACGTCCTAAATGACCTTAAAAACCAAAACGCTCTTTCAAAAATAGGAAACGTAAAGAATGATCAAATATTTCCTCAAATAGGCACTATAAAACCGTCATGACCAATAATTTTGACTACGTAATCTACATTCGGGTTCGACAACTCATGTCCCCGACTTCAACTTAAAATTATATAAAAATCACGTGTTGCGATTACGGGTGCATTTCATGTGGCGTAATTGTAATACGTTCAAAAAGCATAACGAGTGCACGTTCTCGTGACTTGTTTTCAAGATAAATTCATACTTATCAAAAGCGGCTAAGTTTCAAAGAGTTTAAATATGCAATAGGCTAAAACACATAAATAATCAGATAATTTAGGCCAAATAATAATAGTTAAGCGACCGTGCTAGAACCATGGAACTCGGGAATGCCTAACACTTTCTCCCGGGTTAACAGAATTCCTTACTTGGATTTCTGGTCGCATACAACTTAAAACAGAGTCTAAATTTCCTCGGTTCGGGATTTTCAAAACAAAAAGGTGTCCCGGAGCATCGTTAAAAATTTGGGTGGCGACTCTGAAATAACAATAAATCCCAAAACCGAATAATGTCACTTTAATTGGAAAAACTCCCTTATTACCCTTCATTAATCACGGGGTAGTGAAAAAGGAGGTGTGACACACATCTAAATCATACTCACCAAACGAGTAACTCTGAAGCAAATGGAGCGTACCAACATCTTCCGTCTTGGAGGGCTCTCGAGCTGTCTATCTGGACCTGCGAGCATGAACGCAGCGTCCCCAAGCAAAAGGGACGTCAGTACGAATAATGTACCGAGTATGTAAGGCACATAAATAAGTACATAACAGACATGGAAGAAATATAGAGTAAATGACTCAACCTGTAAGTCTGGATAACTCTATGAATCATGAAATAATTATAGTGTCATGCATATGCGTATGAATGTCATGTCGTGCATAGGTACATATTTCATAACATCATCAGGCCTCTAAGGGCATCCCATCATATCATGTCGGCCATTGTGGGAAAAATCATCAATGTATACCAGCTGATCATGTGGTGGTGCGTATATAACACCGTAACCTTTTTTCCATATCCCATATACATATATACGTGTATATAACGCCATCTGGTCATGGGTCAATATAAATGAATGCAATGCATGAGAAGTACGTCAATAAAATCTTTCGGAACGTCATAAGACCATTATGCCTTTGATTAATATCATGAAATAAACTTTATCAACTTAGGTATTTTCTAAGACCCATGAACAGATGATAGGATAATATGACACAAGGCGAATGTCCCCTCGTGCATAACCTCACAATCACTCGGCACGGAATGTCCCCTCGTGCATATATAATAACACTCGGCACGGAATGTCCCCTCGTGCATAACCTCACAAATCGCTCGGCACGGAATGTCCCCTCGTGCATAACCTCACAATCACTCGGCACAGAATGTCCCCTCGTGCATATATAATAACAAACAGTCAGCACAGCATGTCCCCTTGTGCGACGATTAATGAAAACACAAGGCAACAATAATATGAAAGTCAACAACACGAAGTCTCAAGTGCATGGAATATTCAATACAATTCTATTGTTCCGGCAAGGAGAAATCATCATTTACAACATCAACAAATGCCCGACAAGGGTCTCAGCTATAACCAACCTCGCATCAGAATTACAATTTCATCAATGTAAGCCTCAACTGAAATAAATCACTCAATAACTCTTCATGTCATGAAACAGCATCAAGGTATCACTTTTTAATTCACCAATTACTCACAGTGCGGAGGATATTAGAAACATAGCAAATTTCATCACAATTGACTCACGGGCATACTTGACCGCAATGCATAGGCACTCG
>ML294494.1:0-36360 GCA_005239495.1 Nicotiana undulata
TCATCCCTCAATGGCCCAAAAATCAGAATTTACATTTTCATCAAAACCCTCTATTCTTCCCAATAATTTCTTATGAATTTCTATGAATTAGTAAGAGGAAATTCTCAAAGAACAGAAGAAATGACATGCTGAGGGTTACGGAATCACTTACCTGAGTTCCTAGGCCAAAATACCCGTTCTGGAGCTCTTGGGGTCGTCAACAATGGAGGAAATGTGATTTTGGGAATGAAATCACGACTTGGGCCTTTTATTTGGACTGCCCAGCAGTTTCCACACCTGAGATTGATGGGGCGCGCCTGCGGATAATGGCCTGGGCCACTGGGGAATTTCTCGCACCTGCGGGCTTTTGTCCGCGCCTGCGGAGCCGCGCTTGCGGAGAATAGGCCGCTCCTGCGATGGCCTGGGCCCCTGGGGAAGGTCGCGCCTGCGGGCCTTTGCCTGCTCCTACGGAAGGAGCCGCACCTGCGAAGGGAATTCCGCTGGTGCGAACCTTGCACCTGCGGCTCATGGACCGCAGGTGCGGTCACACCAGTACATTCCCACCAGCTATGAGTTTTGCTGGTTTTTTACCCCGATCGGGGTCGGGGAGACCCCTGGGCCCACCTGAGCCCTCGACAAATTATACCAACAAGTCCCAAATCACATGAAGGACTTGCCCAAGCTCCCAAAACACTAAAAACATCATTCAAACCAAGAATCACTCTCCAAAACCCCTTAGATCAAACTTAGGATTTCAAGAAAAATTTCAATGGCTCACCAATACGCCGAACGGGTCTATACTGTTCGGAATGACCCCAAATTTTGTGAACAAGTCATAAATGACTATACAGAACTATTGCCAGTTCCGGAATTTCATTCGGACCATGATATCACGAGGTCCAATTCCAGGCTGAATTCCAAATCACATGAAATCCTGAATTCCAATTCAGGTGCCGAAATACTCCTGGGTCATCAGAAACCCGAGGCGAACACACTCCCAAGTCCGAAATCATCATCCGGAGCTGCTGGAGCTGTCAGAACTCGATTCCGAGGTCGTTTGCTAAAAATGTTGCTCGGAACCAAATCAGCCAAATAGGCTAGCCTTCAGGAACCAAGTATTCCTGAACTGGCCAAAACACTTCTGAATCTCGAACTACCTGCCCACACAAGTCATAAGGCACGAGTAGTCGCTATGGGAAGAGTCATTCACATGAACGGAGTCCCAACACACAAAACGACCGGCTGGGTCATTACATAAGTTTTCATCAATAAGTGTCACATTGTGTGTAACTAAGTCATGTAAATGTTGTAGAGGAGTCTTCTATGGAACTCTAATTTACAGCGGCATAATTTGGTCAGTGCAAGAATCCATAAGACTTCCTCTATTTCCCTAGTTGCTCTCGGAACAATTGACCGCTCATCAACCTCTTCATTGCTATTCACCATAGAAGAAGAAGAAGCCTGCATAATTTTGAATTGCAGCTCATAGACATTGCCTAGCCCAAGAATTACTGTTGTAGTCTACTTACAAATGTCTGTTCTATTGATATCACCACCATTTCCATTGCATGTTCTTTTATCTAACCCTATTGTATCATCCCTAACCTTCACATTATCATGTCTATCAAGTTTGTTCTCCAATGCATACACCGAAACACCATCTACATAGGCTAAAATCTTGCAAGGTGCACTAGGGATAGATTTGAATATTGTTGCTTCATCAGGTGACCCTGGCGCCAGGACTGGCGTTGCTAGCCTAATGCTTGGGGTACCTGGATTTAGGCCTGGCATCGATATCCTAACACCTGGGGAGCCTGGCTTTAGGCCTGGCGTCGCTAGCCTATCACCGGGTGGGACGTTGTCCATCATTTTGTCTCCTGGTGTCTTTGTCGTTCCTAGTTGATCATCCTCCACCTCAATTGCATCACTCCCTACAACCTTTGTTGAGTTTATCTCATCAAGGTCCTCAAGCTGCCCAAAATCTACAAATGTTTGAGACGGAATATCTTGACATGATTGGTTTGTAGTCACATTGAGTTTCCTTAGCTCCTCTTTGCTAGTTCCAAACCTTCTATGAACCCAGTCGATTGTGGATTCCTTATTAGCTTTTTCATCAGTACTTTGATCACTAGGAACAACAGGATTTGCCTTAACTAAGTTCCCATTATGCTGATCTTCCACCATTTTCTCAATTGGTTCCTTATTTACACGCTTAAGTTCCTATTGATTACCTTCTCCAGCTGGTTTAGTATTAGAATCCTTCCCAACCCTAACCCCAGAAGCCTTAGGATTAGGGCTTAACACTCTGGTATTGCCTTCTTTTTCCTTCTTATGGCCCTTGTTGGATTGCTTTTCCCCATGTTCCTTATTCTTACCATAGTTATGATCCTCACGTTTGCCTTCAGAAATTTGTAGAGTAGGTTGATGAACTTCCTCGACCTCTAGTGCATTGAACTTGTTATTGGTTGCTACTTCCTCAAGTTTGTCCTTCCCTTTCCCCTTGTCAACTTCCTTACCTTGTTTGTTATCAACAATGTGACCCCAATTATCCCGTTGGTATTTATTCTTCCTTGCTTGTATCCATTCCTGCTTGGCATGATTAGTAGTAGGCTTACCAACCACCTTTCCACTTGACAGAACCTTTGTTGAATTTGCAGATGTACCAATTTCTTCTTTGCTTACCACAATTGTCTTCTACTTGCCTTGATCCTCAACATCTTCATCAAATCTCTTGTGTAATTCAGGATGAATTACCCAGCATTCTGCCTCACTATGCCTTGTTTCTTGCAAGGCTTGCAATATTTAGGCATATAATCATACTTAATCCTAATCTATTTAAACTCTTCTGGCCCAGATTCATCAGCTTTTTCAACAATCTTAATACGTTTAGGGAATTTACCTAGCAAATTCATTTCCACCTTTACTTTAGCACAAATAGGTCTAGTCCCATTTTGAGTTGCTAGGTCTACATGTAATGGATTACCAACTGCACGAGCTAATGAAAATACACATTTCTTACCAAAGAAATTTGGAGGAAGTTCTGGAAAACCAATCCAAGTTATTGCAATTGGAGTCTCTTCATCAGGTGTCCACCGTGGATTCCATTTTGTACAACGCATCTGCAACATGTCTGATTGAGCCTTTAAATAAAAAGTTGGCTTTGAAAGAAGATGAACATAGTTCTCCAATAAAGACAGCCTAAATTACACATGATTGTCTTCAATCAAGCCAACTGAACAATGACCCTTAATCTCACATTGAATTGGAATCACTTTACGTATTTCACCAATAACAGGCTTCCCATACAAAACTTTTCCAAGAACTGCAAGTTGAAGCCCTTGTTGTACGATGGATTGCTTCACTTCTTGATTCTTCAACTTCACAATGGGTTCTCCATGAAGGAACTCAACTGATTTCAATAGTAGTGTAGCTAGTGTTTGCATGGGCGTATTTATGATAGAAGGGTTTAATAAATTCGCATAGGTTTTAGGTGTATTAGGGTTTGTAGAAGTTGGTAACGACTGAGGGGGGGAGGAAGACGACAGACCAACCTCAGGAGGAGGCTGGTCGCCGGCCGTGGAGGCCATGAAGAGCAGTCGCCGACGTGCACTGTGTATCGCAAGTTTGAGGAGAGAGAAGAGAGTGTTTTTCTTTTACGTGCTTTTCCCAACCTATAGATCGTTAGTTGATTCTGGGTTTTGGGATAGCGTTTAGATGTTTTTATTTATCCTTACCCGTTGAAATGCTAAAATGGGAAGTTTTATGAAATATTGAACAATTTTGAATTTAATGAAAGGTCTCTCATGTTATGCAAAGTGAATTTACTAGTCTAGTATCACGTTAGGCCCCATCACGGCCAAGATTAAATTGGGGTAGTGACAAAAAAAAAATGCATATTAGTTATTTTTAATGTGCTCTATGTTATTTTGTGATTGTTTTGCGATTTAATTAATTAGTGTGCTAAAATAATTAGTAAAATAGAAAAAATGTTATTAGTTGTTAAAAAAAATGTTCATTAGCTACTTTTTACTGTGGTATATGTATTTTCGTGATTATTTGGTGATTAAATTAATTTATTGTTTTTATTCGGTTTAGATTATTTATTTGTTAAAAGACTAGTAACATAGATAAATTGTTACTTTATCTCCCAATAGTGGTATTTTGTGGCCTAATGTAGTGCTCGTATTTGCAATATAGTGCCCTTTTAGCATAGTTAAATATAGTACCCTTTAGCGTAGTATCCTTGTAGTTATTGAACTTAAGCATTTAAGTATCTGTTAAACCCAAAAATATGTCAAAAAAAACGGATAGTTCAAACACAAACTCTCTCCAATTCTAGTCAACAAACGTAAAAAAATAACATGAGAAAACAACAATATTTGTCAAACTAAGTATTGTTATATGAATATTTAATAGTTAAACCATGTATAGTTATGAAAATTAATTATTTAATTTTATTATAGTAAAAAATAAGTGAGTAACACACAAACATATAAAATAATAAAACTGACATATAGAATAATAAACTAACTAACTCATAGCACCAGTTGTCCTCCACTGAGAAAATTCTCTCTAAAATGAATTCTCAACCCTATGAAACTCCAAACACATTACCACCAAAACCACCTGACATAGAACATGAAAAATCCTTCCAATTTGGTTTGGAGAATAAAGCATTATTCAAAGATAAATTACTTGCCTCAAGTCAAATGACTTTCACTCCACAACTAGAACATGAAGATATGGACCTAACAACAAACTCAATGGAAGAGAAGGAGTTCGTGGATGGATCAGAATTCAACACAAGAAGCATTAAAAGAATCTCCGTTACCGAAGAAGATAGACAACATATATATGAGCCTTGAAAATACTCTATCATAATTAAGTTAGTGAGGAAATGCATGCTACACCACTATCTAAAGAAACAAATTCAAGATCTATGGAAGCCAACGGAAGAGTTCTCGTTAAGTGATCTTGGAGAAGATTATCATATAACAAAATTTAAAAAAAAAGGAAAACATGGATAAAGTTATCCATCAAGGACCATGGTTCATTAATGGCCACTTTCTGTCCATCTCTAAATGGAAACCAAATTTTGTGACCACAAATGAAAAATTAACTACCTCGTCAATATGGATTAGACTCCCTCAATTGCCAACGGAGTTTTACGATGGAAAAATCTTTGAGAAAATTGGAAATGCAATAGGACGCCTTCTAAAAATTGATATATGCACATCTACAACCCTAAGGGGTCGATATGCATGAATTTGTGTGGAGATCCCACTAGAAATTCCATTGCAACCCTTCCTATATGTTAGCCATCATAAACAATATATTCATTATGAGGGCGAAAATTTTCTTTGTAAGAATTGTGGTCGATTTGGACACACACTGAGACAATGCAATTATATCATACAAACAAGCAAGGATCTTCAACAAGCAGTAAAAGAACATCAGCCTACTACAACAAAGGAAGACTCCGAAGCAGAATGTAAATTGTTTCCTTCAACAAAGGGAGGAAACAAGGAGAAAAAAATTCTTCTCTTCTTATCAACAACTTTACACAAAACTCCAATGGTCCAGGTATCTCTATCAAAATGTTTAATGCAAATACGGGTAAGTATTTAGATACTCAAATGCTTCAATACAAATCTAAAGATCGATCTAATTCGTATTTGACTTCTAATGCAAATACTCAATCCAACAAAGTTAAATATCAAACCACCATTCCTACTAAAAGCCACTTCTCTCTCCTAGACGCTAAGCAAATGGTTTCAACAGAAACCACTAAAGATAATTCTAATATTTTATTAAACACTAATATTAGCAAAGTAAGTGAATACTTGGCCACTGGAAGTAAATACATTTGTCTGCTAGACTCCAACGTGACAAATACTATTACTAATAATTTAGATAAAAATAAGGCCATGCAAAAGAATACCCTAACGGATAAAACTAATCCTTCCAATAATTATAACCCTACTACTCTAAATCCCCCCTCCCCCTCTCTTAAACGAAAATCTGGCCAAAATCTTGAGTTAACCGAAGAGACTAAACAAAATCTCCTCCCAAGATTTGGTAATATCCCCTCCATTTCGCATGTTGACCAAATGGAAACCAAGAAAAATGAAAGAAGTCAAATGGCCTTTACCTTAGAAACCCAAAAGGAAGCAATCAATCTTCCTATAAATCGAGGTATTGAGCAACCAAAATACATGCAATTGTAAAGCTCAATCATTACTTCCCCCACCAATCCCTCTCTCTCCTCTATTGGTATCAATCCCACGCCTACTACTAGTTCATTGAATACTCCTCACTCTATTAAAAATGCCAAGACTCACATCAACCCTAAGGAGAAGAAACCGGTTAATCCAAATCCTTCGACAACACAGGCCACTAACAATGGAAAACCTTCCACCCCTGCACCCACTAGAGAATCCCCAGATAATCTATGTCCAACCCCCTCAATCACAGGATTACCAACCTGCCTCATGGATGGAGTTAGGCCTCATGGGACATGCAATCTCCTTCACGGTCCCAATCAATGGTCAAGAGGCGATAGTGATCCTTCACAACACCCATTACCTAGCCCAACTCATAACGAAGGGAATGAGGTTAGCCATGAATAACTACTTAAATCAAGTTTGGTTGAACAATATTATCCAACAAATGGCACCATCGTTAAACCCTCAAATGGAACATGCAATGAGGGACTAATGGATCATTCCACCCCAATTCAACCTCGTCAACCCCTAGAATGCTCCCCTAGACCTACCATTCTTCCCCACGGAGATGTACACTCAACTCAACCACATCTTCCTACCATGGAAAATCAACCAGGAAAGTCAGGAGCAACAAAATCCACTAGTAGCCCCTCCAGCACCACCACCTCATCACCATGCAGAACCAGTGCCAGGTCCAGTAGAGGCACAGATGGAGGAGGACGACGAACCCCTAAACATAAACTTAGGGCAAGACCTAGAGTTCTCAAACCTAGACGGGATAAAAGTATTTCTCTTCATGGAGACGCACGAGAAGAGGCATGTGCTCAACTGTCCGTTATCTCTCTACAAGTGCTTGATGGACATACGTCCACCATAGGATCCGATGGTGGGAAACAGAGCTATGATCCTAGTACCTTCAATGAGAAGAAATCTTGTACTGCTGGAAGGATTAAGGGAGAATGGGGAGCTGACAAGTCCAGAACTTAATTTTTCCAAGAATCGTCCTACAAATTTTATTATATGGAACATAAGGGGAGGGAATAATGACAATTTCAGGAGAAATTTTAGGGAAATGATTGACACACATAGACCCTGTATGGTGACCTTGTTGGAAACTAGAATGGGTAATCATGCTGAGTTACTTCATGATTTTGGGTTTACGGAAATGATAGAGGTTCCATCGGAGGGGAAGTTAGGAGGTATGGTCATGATGTGGAACCATGAAGTGGTCAGTGTGCAAAATGTAGTACGTAGGAATCAAGAAATCCATGCAACTATAGAGGTACTTCTTATTCGTAAACCCTGGCTTTTCACTTCTATATATGCAAGTATTGTTGTCCATAATAGAAATATAATGTGGGATAATTTAGAAAATATTAGTAATTCCTACAAAGGGCCTTGGTTAGTAGGTGGGTGACTTTAATGATATTCTAGCTTCTAGTGAAAAATTCGGTGGTAAACCTATTAAGGATAGTAGAGCTAGATACATATGGCCAAAAATCAATAATTGTAATTTGATTGATCTAGGTTTTAAAGGAAGTAAATATACTTGGTCAAACAATAGACATAATAAAAAAGGGTCTGATAATGGAAAGATTGGATAAAGTACTAGGAAATGAATAATGGATTGAACTCTTCCCAAAAAGTTCAATAATCCACCTACCTAAAATCCATTCTGATCATAACCCTATTTTAATATAATTAATCCCAAGAAATAGGTTATCTCATAATATTCCATTTAGACTAGAGACTTTTTGGTGCAAACATCCTGAATTACAATCTATTGTAGAAAAAAATAGGTATGGTACGGATTACTTCAAAGCCAACCTAAAATTTGTGAATAAATTAAAACCCTGGAAAAACAACACCTTTGGTAACATTATGGGAAAAAGAGAAAATTTCTAGCTAGGCTTCTGTTACATCTCGCGTTTTCCAAGGTTAAAAGTTTCATCTTCAATTAATCGACGTAGTCTCGGGGATGAGATTATATTGAGGTTAATGTAAGTTACGCTATTTATAACAAGCGATAAATAAGTGTTATGAAGGATAAAAGGGTACACGAATTAAAGAAAATGAGTTTTGTTGAAAGTGTCCAATTTGGGATAAAAGTACGGGCCGAGCGATACTACCCGATAATTATGGACTAGTACCATACAAGGTACCATATGGCCGTGATAATATATATAATGTATAAAGTATATTAAAAATAAGTAGAATTTTAAGTAATTTGAGATAATTTTTAAATTATGCGGGTAATTGATTAATTACCGGGTAATAGAACATTACCCAGTTAACTAATAAGTGGATAAAACTGTCACGGCCCCAAATCCTAACAGGCCGTGATGGCGCCTATCGTGGAACTAGGCTAGCCAACCATCACATTACTACGCTTTTGTTCAATTTTAACAGTTCACAATATAATAATAAGCAAGCAACCATAGCATAAATAATGAAAATAATGTCTTAGCATTCCCATACTAGCCTAAACAACCTCCCAAGAACTGGAGTCAATAGTCATGAGCATCTAAGAATAAATAAATCTAACTATGCTAACACTATAATGTATATCTCTGAATCAATTGCTAAAGCTAAATAAGGAAGGGAAATGGAGAAGCTGTGGACGCTGGACAGCCACCTCGAAATCCCGTGACTGCTGCTAACGAACCTGCGTCAGCTACTGCTGCGAGCTCGTACCTGGATTTGTGCACAGAGGCACAGGGAGTCTTTATGAGTACGCCAACTCAGTAGTAATGAAAAGAAATCACAATCTGAGAAATATAAACACACAGTACAGATACACCATTCCACAAAACTAGTAAAATACCAAGTCACCACGTAGTATTCGTCCAATAATAAATTCGAAATCAGTTTCCAGAAATCCTTTGAAAACAAGTACAATATCAGTATATCTCAGTAAAATTCTCAGTAAAACCAGTCCGAAAACGAAGTCAATCATAGTTTGAAAACATAGTAAAATCATCATAAAAGTGCCTCTTGTGCCAAAATCATCTCTCATAACAGATGCCCTCAGGCATTCCCTTAATCACTCAGTATCAATCATCCCTCAGTATCAATCATCACTTAATATCAGCCACGCGGGCAATCATCATCACTCATTCGGTATCGGCACTCACTGGGGGTGTGTTACAGACTCCGGAGGGGCTCCTATAGCCCAAGCGCAATAATAACATAAGGCCTGGAAGCCTTCTCATCTCTCTCACTCGAGGCCTGGAAGCCTCCTCACATCACTCATAAGGCCTGGAAGCCTCCTCACATCACTCAAAAGGCCTGGAAGCCTCCTCACATCACTCAGTCAGACACTTTCAATTAGCCCTTAGGCCATAAACAACCGGGTTCTCGACCCAAAACAATGTTTCATTTTTCAATAAATAGTATCAAAATACTCTGAGTGTCAAAACCATTTATCAGGAAAAGACTGAGTGTAATTCACAACATATCAATTGAGGAAACATAGTAAAACAATTCCCCAAGGGGTAAACAGATCGGCACTAGGCCCCAAACACGGCTTACAACCCAAATCATATCATAATACATAAATACTTATTAAGCATAAGCTTAGAAATCGGTTTAGCAACTCAATGGTCGCCTAAATACGGAAGATATTTCCAAAGTTTCAATCTTTCCAATTCAAACCCCGTGAAAGGGTGCATAGTCCGGGGTTTCATACCCTCAGGACAGGATTTAAAGACATTACTTACCTCAAAACTAGCCCGAAAACTATTCCGCAATGCGCTTGCCTCTCGAATCAACCTCCGAAGGCTCCAAATCTACCAAGTTCAGATTTTTATCATCAACATATGCTTAAGGAATAAATTCCAATTGAAAAATATCGAATTTAACTCAAAAATCCGAAACCGGTCAAAACCTGACCCCCGGGCCCGCGTCCTGAAACTCAGAAATTTTTACAGAAAAGTATTCTTCATCTTCTCACGATGTCGTACATGTAAAGAACACCAAAATCGGAGTTCGTTTGACCCCTCAAATCGACCCTTGAAGGTCTCATAATCTCATGCCCCAAAATCCTATTTTTCTACTGTTTTTCATGAATTAAAGGCTGGGATTATGGTCTATAATCACCCATAAACGAGTTTTAATAATCAAATTACTTACCTCTGTGCTACCCAATGATTTTCTCCTTCAAAATTCGTCCAAAAAGCTCCTTGTCCGTACACAAATGGTGAAATAAGGGTTTAGGTCGCGGAGGAAATATTATTTAACTGCCCAATTATTTGTGCACTGCGATCGCGGATGTACTCACGCGATTGCGAAGAACAAATCTCCCAGGCCCACCGAAGACCCTACACGATCGCAGCATAAGCCACGCGATCGCAATTCAATGGAACCTCGACCCACGCGATCGCAACCATTCTCACGCGATCGCGAAGAACAACTGACTCCGCTCCCCACGCGCCTGGCTAACTCTACGCGATCGCGATGAACCCCACACGATCGCACTAAACTGACCTCCGAAGCTACGCGATCGCGACCCTTATTCCACGATCGCACTGAACAAATTCACCCCGGTCCATTTTAACCCTACGCGATCGCGTGGACAGTGAATAACCTTCAGCTGTGAAAACACCAGAAACAGCAGTGTTTTTAAGTCCAAAAATGCCCGTTAACCACCCGAAATCAATCCCGAGCCCCTCGGGACCCCAACCAAACTTACCAACATATCCCATAACATCATTCAAACTTAGTTGCACTCTCAAAACACCAAAACTAACATCAAAACTCCAAATTTGCATCGGATTCAAGCCTAAGAACTTTGATATTTCTAAAATTCACCAATGATGCCGAAACTATCCAAATCAACTCCGATTGACCTAAAATTTTGCAGACAAGTCCAAAATAACATTACGAACTTGTTCCAACTATCAGAATTCCATTTCAACCCTGATAGCCTATTTTCCACTGCCGACCGGAATCGCCAAAAACTAACTTTCATCAATTCAAGCCTAATTCTACACCGGACATCACAAAATTATTCTGAACACACTTCTAAGTCCCAAATCACCTAACGAAGCTATCCGAGCCATAAAATCTGCATTCCGAGGTCGTTTACCAATAAGTCAACTCTTAGTTGACTTTTCGCATTTTAAGGCTATTTTAAGGACTAAGTGTCTAAATTCTCATTTAATTATTCTGATTCCAAGCCTATCAACTCTAACACATTAATAATAGAATAACCAANAGCTTACCACATGAAGTGACTAAGTAATTAAACATCCTAGGTGGCTATCTATGATGTAATTGAATTAAACAACTAAAGGAATGATTATCCAAAACAAGGCATGTACAAGTCTTGATATATTTCTACATGGAGAAAATAATGAGAACACATTAACGTTACTCCTTCTAAAGGAAAGAAAGAAAGCTTACTTTCTTAGTTTGAAAGGTTAGAAGCTAACTTTCATAAAGGAAAACGTTAGAAGTCTGAAACTTTTAGAAGTCGGAAGCTTTCTTTCCAAGCAAATTTCGTTCAAATTCAAAGAAGCAGAAGCTTCAATCTTTCCTTTCAACATATTTCACAGAATAAGAAGCTTAACTTCGTTCAATTAATTCAAGGAACAATTATGTTAAGACCATCCCTTCTTTCTTTTTGGCATGATCCAAGTTATACAAGAGAAACGAGCAAACGCACAGTTTCTAGAAATTACGCTATTCATAGAAATACTAGGGGTGTCTATATTTTTGATTCCCCATGTGAGTTATTATTATCTTTTGTTCATGGGTCCCAGAAAAATACGTATTTGATAATGTTTATCCGAAAGGCATATTGAGTTTTATGGCATTCCGAGAAAATCTTATTAACGTATTTCTTATGCATTTCATGCATTTATACATGTACATTGACCCATGCCTCATACGGAGTTATATACACGTATATATGTATGTGTGTGTGTGTGTATATATATATATATATATGGGATATGGGAAAGGTTATGGTGTTATATACGCACCACCACCTGATCAGCTAGTATACGTTGATGATTTGCCCATAGTGACTGAGATGATATGATAAGATGCCCTCAGAGGCTTGATGATGTTATGTAAGTAAAGACCTATGCATTACATGACATTTATATGCACGTGCATGATATTATAAATTTCAGGATTTGTAAAGTTATTCAGATTTACAGATGGATTTCTTTATTCCATATTTCATCTTTGTCTCTCGTGTACTGATTTTCATGCCTTACATATTCACTACATTATTCGTACTGACGCCCTATTTCTTGGGGCCTGCGTTTCATGCCCGCAGGTGCAGGTAGGCGAACTGACGGTCCCCCTTCGTAGGATCCCTGATCAGCGAGAGTTGGCATGCTCCACTTAATTCGAAGTTGCTTTTGATTTTTGTACGATACGTTTGTATATAGATATATGGGTATGATGTGGCTCAGTCCTGTATTTGTAAAGTTATGTTTCTATTAGAGACCTGTAGACAGTATGTCTAGTTGGATAGTATGTGGCCTTGCCGGCTTCCAGTTTTGAGATGTATAGTTGTCTATAGCATCCTTGTCGGCTCGTCCTACGTATGTTGTACGTATATGTATGTATGACTTTTTGTGCAGATTTCCTTCATGTACATAATTCTCGTAATTCAGCAGATATTATTTAGTTTCATATCTTAGACGCGTGTTTAGGGATGTTTGACAGGTAGGACTCAGGCACCCGTCGCGGCCCATCGATTTGGGTCGTGGCAGCTTCAAGGGATACAAAATTCTAATAGTTATGCTACCAGTAGTTTCCTTCATAGTTTGGAATTAAATCTCAAAAAAGAATACAATGTCATATTATAAATAGAAGAAGATTACTGGAAGTTAAGGTCCAGAGTATTGTGGTTAAATGAAGGTGACACCAATACAAAGGTTTTCCATATCTCGGCCACAAATAGAAAAAGAAGAAACAAAATTAATTTCTTTAAGGATGATTCTGGTAATTGGATCAATGATCACAATCTGATTATGTCTCATGTGCTAAATTATTTTACTTCTACGTTTACTACCACTCATTCCCAAACTAGTTGGGCTAATCCTCTAGCAAACCAATTTAATTGTAATAAGGTAATCTAGGTTAGTTAGATATCCCCCTTCTAGATACTAAAATCAAAAGGGTTATTTTTTCTTTCAAACCCTTTAAATCTCATGGACCAGATGGCCTACATCCTTTTTTCTTTCAGAAATATTGGAATCACATAGGACAAACGGTATCAAACCTATGTCATGACATCTTCAACAAGCAAGAAATCCCTAAAGATATTAACAAAACCTATCCATGCCTAATACCAAAAATTCATGATGCAAACAACATCAGGAACTTCAGACCAATTGGACTTTGTAACACTATCTATAAATTAATTACAAAAATCCTTGCAAACCGTCTAAAACCCTTCCTCGAACATTTGATTATCCCCTTCCATGCTAGTTTCATGAAAAATAGAAGAGCTTCGGATAATGCAATCATCATCCAAGAACCGGTATCCAAGTTAAAGAGGACAAAAGGAAAACATGGCCAAATGATTTTAAAAATAGACCTAGAAAAGGCCTTTGATCATTTGGAATGGTCCTTTGTTCGTCACACACTTGAATACTTTAAATCCCCCCCCCCCCAAATTCTCTAAGCTTTTATTAAGTTGTATTTCAATAAGCAGTATAGCCATTTTAGTAAATGGATCCGTCACAAATTATTTTGAACTTAGTAGAGGCATTAGGCAAGGAGACCCCATTTCACCCTATATTTTTATATTTGCTTGGAAATGCTAACTAGATATATAGAACATAAAGAAGATACTAGAAACTGGAATCCCATAATCTTAGGGAATATATGTCCAAAATTTTCTCATTTATTTTTTGCGGACGATCTTACCCTAATGGCAAAAGCAAATGACAAATCTTGTCATGCCATTAAATATGGCCTAGAACAATTTTGTACTTTATCAGGCCAGAGCATCAACAATACCAAATCAAAAATCCTCTTCTCTCAAAAAATTTCAAATACTCTCATTAAAGATATTACGACTAGGCTAGGTATTAAAAAAAATGTACAAATTTTGGCACTTGTCTAGGTTTTCCAATCTTAAGCAATTGAAAAAAGCCCAAGGATTTCCAATTCATAATAGATAAAATGAGAGTGTAACGACCCGACCGGTCGTTTTGATCTTTAGCGCATCGTTCGACAATTTGAGGCCACAGGCAGCTTCACCTCAGGTATTATGACTTGTACGCATGGTCGGAATAGAACTCCAGGAGTTTTGGAGTTGGTTTATAAAGAGAATTCTCATTTCGGAAGCTTTAAGTTGAAGGAAATTGACTAAGATCGGATTTTTGTGTAAACGATCTCAGAATCAGGATATGAAGGTTCCAACGGGTTTGTACGATGATTTCGGACTTGGGTGTATGTCCGGATTGGGTTTTGGATGACCGGGGAGCGTTTCGGTGCCTATTCTGGAAGTTGGCATTTTGGGAGAGTTCATAAATTTGGGTTGAAGTGTGTTTCAGTGTTATCGATGCCCGTTTGGAATTCCGAGTCTAAGTAAAGATTCGCATGGTGATTCTGGTATTGGAAGCGCGATCGGAAGTGAATTCAGAAGTCCATAAGTCATTTTGCTAAAGTTAAAAATTTAAAGGTTTTTGAGAAATTCGATCGGAAGTGGAATTTTTGATATCGGAGTCGGATTCCGATTCTGGAAGTTGGGGTAGTTTCATAATGTTGAATGTGACTTGTGTGCAAAATTTGGGGTCAATCGGACGTGATTTGATAGGTTTCGGCATCGAATATTGATGTTGGAAGTTCTAGAGTTCATTAAGCTTAAATATGAATGTGATTCATGGTATTGGCGTTGCTTGATGTGATTTGGGGCCTCGAGCAGGTCCGCATTATGTTTAGGAACCGGTTGGTTTGATTGGACGGGGCCCCGGGTGGATTCCGGGTGGTTAGCGAATCAAAAAGGGAGTTTGACAAAGGGCTGAAGCATCTGGTGTCTGGTGCGATCGCACCTGCTCAATAAGGGCCACAGGTGCGAGAGACACGGGTGCGGCGTATGGCTCGCAGATGCGAGATTTGGCTGGAGTTGGAAAAGCCGCAGGTGCGGATGCTTGGGCGCACCTGCGGGCGCTCAGGTGCGAGGCTGGAGGCCGCCGAAGCGAAAAAGGTGCAGGTGTGAGGGGGCGTCGCAGAAGCGGATGTGCATGTGCGGGCGAGACGACCGCAGGTGCGAAAGAGCTGGAGGCAGTGTGTTCTTTTAAAAAATGGGGAAATTGACTATTCTTCTCCCATTTTTCATTTGGTGTGGGCAATTTTGGAGAGCTTCAAAGGGAGACTTTCTTCAAGTATCACAAGGTAAGTTTTTCCGACTCATTTCAAGTTAAATACACGGTTTAGATACGGATTTAAAGTGTGGAATTTGTAGAAAATTTGGGGTTTGAGGAAAAACCTAGAAAATTTGTATTTTTGGATTTTAACCACGCATTTGAGCATGGAATCGGACATAAATTATATATGTGAGTTCGTGAGGTTATGGGTAAACTTTATCATTGAAAAAGTTCGGAATCCAGGCACGTGGGCCCGAGGGTGATTTTATCGACTTTGCGATTGGGGTAAGAACTTGTTATAAATTGAATTTTTATGAGTAATTGAGTATACATTTATGGGTTTGCATAATTATTGACTAGTTTTGGAGCGTTGTGCATCGATTTGAGTTGTCGGAAGGGCTTGGGAGCCGTTTATGGAACTTCGGAGCGAGGTAAGTCTCCTTTCTAACCTTGTAAGGGGGAATTGTCCCCGTAGGTGAAATAATGAATCTTGTGCTACTAATTGTGGGGGGCTACGTATGCACGAGGTGATGGGAGTCCATGCGTAGCTACTATTATGCTTATGTCCGGGTAGTCTAGGACCCAAAATCATGCCTTATTTGCCGTATTTGTAAGTTCTTTGATAAACTTTAAATGCTTAACTATCGAATTTGGCAAATGAATTTTTAAAAAGATTAAATACCATCTTCTTGACCATTAAAAGGGAAATTTTTCACATCCTTGAGTTATTTTTTTCTTTATGAAGTCTGGATTAACTGTTTGAATATGTGTATCTATGAGTACCTGCGTCGCATGTATGATTCGTGAGCGGGGTAACTCTACATATCTATGTGTAACCACGTTGCAAATATATTCATCGAGCGGGGTGACTGTTTCCACTGCTCCCATGGGAGTCGGCCATACGTCACGGCAGGTTAATAGATGCATCTAGCGTTCGCGTTGTTCGACCCTTCGGCAGTGCACAGTTTACATTTATGTTGGATCCGGTCGTACGACCTCGGTATTATCTGCGCATGCTATTTTTTGGGTGTTTTCCCTTGATTTGAACTGCTTAAAATGCCTTGATATATGAATTATCACTGAAATGACGGAAACTGAAACTATAATTATGAAAGAAGTTGTCCCTTCCTGTTGTTATTTGTTATTAAATTATGATATCCATGCTTAGTGTCACATTTAGTTATATCAATTTGACCTCTAGTATGTGACAAAGTCGACCTCTCGTCACTACCTCTTCGAAGTTAGGCGGGATACTTACCGGGTTCACGTTGTTTTCGTACTCATACTACACTTGCCGTGCATTTTGTTGCACAGGCACACGTATGTCTAGTGGCCTAACTTGGTGCAGCAACATGGTTGATATCGAGACTTAGATGAGATGCACCTCTCGAGACGACCTGCAGCCAGCAGAGTCTCCTTCAGAGTATTGTGTTGTATTTCCCTACTGTCCTATTTGTATTCCGGACGGTTATTGTATTCCATTTGTTTCCTAGAAATGTTGCTCATGCACCCATGACACCGGGTTCGGGGATGACTATGGGATTTATTCATTATTTAGATTTGTTAAAGATATTATTGTTTACTCAATGGAAGTTCGTTAATTATCATTTAATGAAATGAAAAGGAATGATTTAAAGAGTATTAAAATAAATATTTAATTAACTTCTTGGTGTTGACTTGCCTGACAGTGGTGTCCGGCGCCATCACGACCTTTATTGGGTTTGGGTGGTGAAAACATGGTATCAGAGCACTTGGTTCCCTTTGGTCTCACGAGTCATGAGCAAGTCTAGTAGAGTTTTGCGGATCAGTACGGAGACGCATGTACTTATCTTTGAGAGGCTACGGGGCTGTTAGGAGTACTTCTTTTCTTGATTCCTCGTCGTGCGGTTTGATTTCCTTTGAGGATTATGCCTATGTTTCATTCTTATTCAGTCTTACGCGACGTGAAACGCTTGCAATGAATCGGGAATTTGAGGAATCTTAATGGTACTACAGATATGGTGCAGGATGCTACTCTCTGCATAGTTGGTTGGTTCTATTATCGTCGCCTTGCAGAAGGATATTCTGTCATTTCAGCTTGGTAGCTACACTTATGAGAGCTTTGAGGCTATGCGCAGATTTCTATGATTCTCATGATTGGTTATTGCACAGCATTGATGTGATGGTAGGGTGCTTGCACATATGTTGGGGCAGTGAATGACTTGAAAGGAGGCCTGCTCAGAGCATGATTTCGAGATTCAGTATTTTATTTCCGGTGTAGGAAGGACAATTGAACTATAAATGTTCAGGTTTGGATTGATAGAGTAATGAGACTTGGTGTTTTTCAAGTGTGGTGGAATTTTCATCTGCAATGTGGTGTCGTCGTCCTCGATTGAATGTGTTAAGCTCGTCCTTGTTATGATCTACTACAAATCTCCTTTGGGGCAGGATATTGTGAGATAGTATTACAGCAGGGGATGTCGGAAGTCGCGGGGTGCGGCGGTTCAGGATGTAATGTGCATTTCTAAAGAAAACGGCAAAAGAAAGATGGTCTTCATAAAAGTTTAAAAGTTAGTAGCGGTCTATTGGTTCAAGTGCTACCGAGATAGATTTTGATCTAAGGCATCAGCTGAGCAGCAAAGGATAAGGAATGACATGTGGGAAGTATCGGGCGGTGGTTAAATTTCCAGAAGGCCAGGTGTAAGAAGCGAAAGTCGGGTAGCTGCTTAAAGGAGTGCATTTGACCAAAGTGGGAGAGTGGAAGCGTAGCATATGGGTTCTATGGTAGGGTAGTTGCACATCTTATGGAGAAGTTTAGAGTGATTTGGGGAATTTTAGTGGACGGTGATTGGGTCCACGGGCTTAATTTGAAATATTGGCTATTACGGCGGGATATTGGATGCAACAAGAAGGGGTGCTTGATATGAAAAAGGATGTAATACAAATTTGAATTGGAAGATATTGTCGCATATTTAATGGATGTCCATAAAAAGCGAACGGACTAGTACAATTGGTGAATGAGCACGAGTTTAGGATGGGTTATCGATGTCGTAGTGATTGTACCATGTGCACGACGTTGGAGGATTTTGGCATGTAATTTCCACAAGTGGGCTATCTCATATGAGAAGTATAGCGATCGCGTGGTGTTAACGAAGTTTCTACGCAGGATTCTACCGGCTATTCGATGAGAGGTCGAACATGTGAATGTGGTTAATGATTCAGAGTATTCATAAAGGGGTTTTACAGAAAGATTTTGAGGAATTTGGCGGGTTGGTTGTGCAAGATGATGTCAACAATGAAGAAAGAATCTTGGTGGGTTCCAGGGTTATGTAATAAGTGGCTCTAAGCTAAGTGGGAGAGTCCCACCGCCTACGATCGGGTTACATGGTTATCTACTTGTGGGGTTTTGGGTTATCGGTGTATCGATGAGTTACCGAAGCTAAGGGAAAAGGACATACGGGGTAATTTGAGAAAAATAATTGATATAGGTGTGCTATAGTTGGCCTTATCGACTCATGTTCGGGCTTTGGGAAAATTCAGGATGTATGCCTCGTACAGAGATGATTTACAAGGAAAGAGATTCAGTTAGGTGCTTCATTGAGAAGGGTGTTCATGTGTCAGCGGAGCCTTGGGGTTGATTACATTTGGGACCAAGCCAAAGTGGGTGACTCTCAACAACGGTCCTAGTGAATTCAAAGGTTAAAAATGTGGTGCCTAAGGATTTCAAACTCGTGGTACGGTCAAGGATCAAGATTTTTTAGCGGATTATAAAAGAGGCTTGGAATGTTCCATGATATCTTCGGCTTGCAGAGTAGAAATTGGAGTAATGAGAGAAAAATGACTTTTGATTCATAAAGGAATTATCAGAAAGGAGTGTACCAGTTGAAGATGCGAGTGTGTGTGTAAGGAGGGCATGAAACGGTTCATGGGTTTGGAGACAGTGCGGTCTCGTGGAATGGGGTCACTCAGGATGAGTGCGCGTTGAGTTGTTAGGTGTTGACTGGAGTTGTCATTATATCTAAGTCAAGCTAAGGATAAATTAGAAGGGGTTAGATTGGTTATCCATGGTTGGAATGGCATATTGATGGCAGTGTAGTTCCTTCAGCGTGATTAAGTTATGCATATGATTGGTGATTGGTAGTCACTTGATTGATGGAAGATTTGAAACCAAGTGAGATATTTTGGTGATATCATTAATTTGAGAATCTATGCCTGAAGGGCACTCGCTTTGTTGGGTTGTGGAATGTGGGGGTTTTCTCTGGTTATGCTGGTTGCTCTTGTGTGTTATGGGAAAAGGGGGGTTATTAGAGACCCGTGAAAGGTTATTAGCCTAGTACGGCGCAATCAGAATCATCTTGAGGTATGTGAATGGATTTAAATATGAATATAGGCTCTATATCAAGCTAGATGGGTTCATTTCAGCATAACGCCCCTCATGGAGGAGTATTCAGACATCGGATGTCGTTTTGTTGTCGGCTATTTTATATTGTGTCGTGTGAGTTATGAAACGGCCTGATAAATTTTATATGTGTTGAGGTTCCACGTAGCGATGAGGTTATGTGAGCAGGATGGCTCTCAAGATTCAGATCATATATGGCACCTTAGTTGTGCTTGCGTTTTGTAGCTTATGGCGCTATATGTCTCCGTAGGGTTGGTATTGTGCACTCAGTGTTGCTTGTGACCGATATTCAGTATTTTGGTAATAATGAGCAAATTATCTCGGTGTGTATCTCCTTACGTGAATTTTATGTGTGGGTCGGGTGGAACGCTTCCATGGGTATGTTACTTGGATCGGGTTGCACGCCGCAACAGTGTGATGTTGAGTACGATTTTCCATATTTTATTTTTGTGTGTTTTGTTTCCCACTTTTTGAGGAAAATTCATATTAGTTGCGTGGGTTGAGTAGTTCCTTCCGGATTTCGTCCTCCTTATGTATCACATTCAAGTTTGTAGCTTATTGGCACGTTGTGGCATCATATGAGACTTTTGGTCATGTCTGGGGTGGCTTATTGCATGAGCAGTTCGTACTGGGTGAGAAGAGATTTATGGATCTAGGAGCAGTGCAATCGGATTATATGAAGTATATTGAAGAGCAAACACCACTATTCGGTCGAGAATGAGGTGATGGTTCTTGTCAGGAGTGTAGACTCAACGATTTGTTGACTCGGCAGTTGGTCATGAAATTCCATACATCTCTTTCGTCGTGGTGGTCATGCAAAAATTGGGACAAGACTTATATATGTCAAGAGGTGCATTGGGAGCATCAGATTCGGGGAATTTCGAGTATTGTTATCATAGGATGTTATTATGGTCATGTGAGTTATGCAGTGCATAGTGTGAATTCAGCAAAGGTATGCAATCATGTATCGTAGCATCGTGTGGTGATTGATACGGTGTTCATACGTTGGAAGCAGGCCTGACAAAGAATTTCGGATGTTGGAATTGGGCTCCAAGCTTATTTGCTGGGATAAAGGAGAATATCTTCGGATTTGATCGAGCTAATGTGCTCAACTGAGTTGTGGTAGCACGGGTAGGTGCACGAGGTGTTAAACAGTGATTTCGTACAACTCCAGCGTAGTTCTTAGCACGTTCGAGGACGAACGTATTTTTAAGTGGGGGAGAATATAACGACCCGACTGGTCGTTTTGAGATCTAGCGCGTCGTTCGACAGTTTAAGGATACGGGCAGCTTCACCTCGGGTATTATGACTTGTACGCATGGTCGTAATTGAATTCCAGGAGTTTTAGAGTTATTTTATAAAGAGAATTCTCATTTCGGAAGCTTTAAGGTGAAAGAATTAACTAAGATCGGATTTTCGTGTAAACAACCTCAGAATCAGAATTTGAAGGTTCCAACGGGTTCGTACGATGATTTCGGACTTGGGCATATGTCCGGATTGGAGTTTGGATGACCCGGGAGCATTTCGGTGCCTATTTTGGAAGTTGGCATTTTGGGAGAAAGTTCATAAATTTGGGTTGAAGTGTGTTTCAGTGTTATCGATGCCCATTTGGGATTTTGAGTCCGGGGATAGCTTTGTATGGTGATTTTGTTATTGGGAGCGCGATCGAAAGTGAATTCGGAGGTCCGTAAGTCATTTATGAGTCATTTGGCTAAATTTAGAAATTTGAAGGTTTTTGAGAAGTTCGACCGGAAGTGGAATATTTGATATCGGGGTCGGGTTTTGATTTCGGAAGTTGGAGTAGGTCCATAATGTTGAATGTGACTTGTGTGCAAAATTTGGGGTCAATCGGACGTGATTTGATAGATTTCGGCATCGAATGTTGATGTTGGAAGTTCTAGAGTTGATTAAGCTTGAATTTGAATGCGATTCATGGTTTTAGCGTTGTTTAATGGGATTTGAGGCATCGATCAGGTCCGCATTATGTTTTGGAACTGGTTGGTGTGATAGGAAGGGGTCCCAGGGGCCCCAGGTGGTTAATGCATCAAAAAGGGAGTTTGAGGAAGGGTTGAATCATGTGGTGTTTGGTGCGATCGCACCTGCGCAATAAGGGTCGCAGGTGCGAGAGATGCGGGTGCGGCGTATGGCTCGCAGATGCGAGATTGGGCTGGAGTTGGATAAGCCGCAGGTGCAGATGCTTGAGCGCACCTGCGTGCGCTTAGGTGCGAGGCTGGAGACTGCGGAAGCGGAAGAGGCGCAGGTGCGAGGGGCGCCGCAGAAGCGGATGCGCAGGTGCGGGCGAGGCGATCACTGGTGCGAAAGGGATGGAGGTAGTGTGTTCTTTTATAAACGGGAAATTGGCCATTCTTCTCCCATTTTTCATTTGGTGTGGGCGATTTTGGAGAGCTTCAAAGGGAGACTTTCTTCAAGTATCACAAGGTAAGTTGTTCCGACTCATTTCAAGTTAAATACATGGTTTAGATACAGATTTAAAGTGGGAAATTTATAGAAAATTTGGGGTTTGAGGAAAAACCTAGAAAATTTGTAATTTTGGATTTTAACCACGAATTTGAGCATGGATTGGACATAAATCATATATGTGAGTTCGTGAGGTTATGGGTAAACTTTATCTTTGAAATATTTCAGAATCCGGGCACGTGGGCCCGAGGGTGATTTTATCGACTTTGCGATTGGTGTTAGAACTTGTTATAAATTGAATTATTATGAGTAATTGAGTATACATTTATGGGTTTGCATAATTATTGACTAGTTTTGGAGCGTTGTGCATCGATTTGAGTTGTCGGAAGGGCTTGAGAGCCGGTTATGGAACTTCGGAGCAAGGTAAGTCTCCTTTGTAACCTTGTAAGGGGAATTGTCCCCGTAGGTGAAATAATTAATCTTGTGCTACTAATTGTGTGGGGGCTACGTACGCACGAGGTGACGGGAGTCCATGCGTAGCTACTATTATGCTTATGTCCGGGTAGTCTACGACCCAAAAGCATGCCTTACTTTTCGAACTTTTAATTTTGTTGATAAACTTAAAATGCTTAAATCCTATCGAATTTGGCAAATAAATTTCTAAAAAGATTAAATACCATCTTCCTGACCATTAAAAGGGAAATTTGTCACATCCTTGAGTAATTGTTTTCCTGATGAAGTCTGGATTAATTGTTTGAATATGTGTATATATGAGTACCTGCGTCGCATGTATGATTGGTGAGAGGGGTAACTCTACATATCTATATGTAATCGCGTTGCAAATATATTCCACGAGCGGGGTGACTGTTTCCACTATGCTCATGGGAGAGGGTCGTTACGCCACGACAGGTTAATAGATGCATCTATGGTTCGTGTCGTTGAACCCTTCGGCAGTGCATAGTTTACATTTATGTTGGATCGGGCCGTACGACCTCGGTATTATCTGCGCATGCTATTTGTTGGGTGTTTTCCCTTGATTTGAACTGCTTAAATGCCTTGATATATGAATAGTCAACTGAAATGACGGAAATTGACACTATAATTATGAAAGAAGTTGTCCCTTCATGTTGTTATATGTTATTAAATTATGATATCCATGCTTAGTGTCACATTTTGTTATATTAATGTAAACTCTAGTAAGTGTCAAAGTCGACCTCTCGTCACTACCTCTTCGAGGTTAGGCGAGATACTTACTGGGTACACGTTATTTTCGTACTCATACTACCCTTGTTGTGCATTTTGTTGCACAGGCACACGTATGTCTAGTGGCCTAGCTTGGCGCAAAGGTATGGTTGATATGTAGACTTAGATGAGTTGCACCTCTCGAGACGACCCACAACCAGAAGAGTCTCCTTCAGAGTATTGTGTTGTATTTTCCCTAGTGTCCTATTTGTATTCCAGATGGTTATTGTATTTCATTTGTGTCCTAGAAATTTTTCTCATGCACTTGTGACACCGGGTTTTGGGATGACTATGGGATTTATTCATTATTTAGATTTGTTAAAGATATTATTGTTTACTCAGTGGAAGTTCATTAATTATCATTTAATGAAATTAAAAGGAATGATTTCATGAGTATTAAAATAAAGATTAATTAACTTCTTGGTGTTGGCTTGCCTGATAGTGGTGTCCGGCGCCATCACGACCTTTATTGGGTTTGGATCGTGATAGAGAGCTAAACTTGCCTCCTGAAAAATGAAATTCATTAACTTGGCAGGAAGAACAACTCTAGCAACCTCATGCCTGAACACTATCCCTAGTCACTATATGCACTACACCCTACTTCCTAAACATATCCTTAAAGGAATTGATAAAGTCCAAAGGGACTTTATTTGGGGAAGCTTAGTAGAAAAAAGGAAAATACATCTAGTTAATTGGTCTACTCTTTGCCAACCAAAATCGAATGGTGGCCTAGGTATTCATAATGTTGTAAATAAAAATCTATGCACTTTAGCTAGCCTAGTTTGGAGAATGCTTACAAATGCCACAACCCCTTGGGCCAAACTAATTATTACCTACTATGGTACTAGTACAGCAATGAACAAAGGTTCTTTCGTCTAGAAGAGTATTCAAAAAGGATGGGAATTATGCTCGCAACGCATTACATGGTCCCCTCACCTCCATTCCAATGTAAACATATGGGAAGAAAACTGGATTCCTAATATAGGTAACCTTAGAAAAGCAATGACAGGACCCCCCTCTACTAGGGACCTCTCTATTAAAATCAGAGACATTTTTTATGGAAAAACTTGGAACCTAGATTGCCTGTCATTTAATATCCCTTGTGCAAATGGTTAATATCACTAACACAAAAATACGTATTAAGGGCCCTACCAATGATATACCAATTTGGTCCCTAAATAAGATAGGCTTCTTCACAACCAAGTCCTGTTACACTCTGATAGAAACCCCTATAATCAAAAACATGGAATTTGATTGGATTTGGAACCTGAACTGCCCCAACAAAATAAAATTCTTCTTATGGCAATGTCTTCATGATAGAATCCTTGCAGAAAATACCTCTCACAAATTGGGCTAAATGTTACAATCCGACCGGTTGTTTTGAGCTCTAGCGCGTCATTTAGCGGTTTGAGCACATGAGCAGCTTCGTTTCAGGTGTTACGACTTATAGGCATGGTCGAAACTAAATTTCGGGAAGTTCGGAATCGAATTGAAAGAAAGTTCTCATTTCAGAAGCCTTAAGTTAGAAGAATTGATAAAGATTAGATTTTTGAGTAAACGACTTCGGAATCAGGATTTGAAAGTTCCAGTAGGTTCGTGTGATGATTTCGGACTTGGGCGTATGTTCGGATCGGGTTTCAGATAACCCTGGAGTAGGGTTGTGCACGGATCGGATTGGATTGGATTTAGCACATTTCGGATTCGGATTCGGATTTCGGATTTCGGATTCTAGAAAATGCAATCCGAATCCGATCCGAATTATATCGGATCGGATTCGGATTTTAAAGTTTGGATCGGATCGGATTTCGGATCGTAAATGCCTCAATGTTGCAAACTAATATGTATATTTTCTTTGTAAAAGAGGCAATGCATTAAGAAAAATTCATGTTTATACAATTATGAGAGTACTATGGTGCCAATATAGCTAACTCTAGCAATTGTAAAGGTAATAACTTGGAGGAAGATGTAAAGAAAGTACTGACTATCCGAAATTAAAGTGTAGTATTTATACATTGCCTAATAATTTCGGATTTCGGATCGGATCGGATTAAAATATACCAATCCGAATCCGATCCGAAATTCTAAATTTTTATAAACACAATCCGAAATCCGGTCCAATCCGAAATCCGAAATCCGAAATTGAATGGATCGGTTCGGATTTTGGATATCCGATCCAAATGAACAGCCCTACCCGGGAGCGTTTCGGTGTATATTTTGGAAGTCAGCATTTTAGAAGAAATTTCATAAGTCTAGGTTGAAGTGCATTTCAGTGATATTGATGTTCGTTTGGGATTCCGAGCCTGGGAATAGCTCTGCATGGAGATTCTGGAGTTGGGAGCGCGATCGGAAGTGAATTCGGGTGTTTGTAGGTAATTTTGAAGTCATTTGGCTAAAGATAGAAATTTGAAGGTTTTTGAGAAATCCCACCGAAAGTAGAAATTTTGATACGGGGGTCGAAATGCGATTCCGAAAGTTGGAGTAGGTCTGTAATGATGAATATGACTTTTTTGCAAAATTTGGGGTCAATCGGACGTGATTTGACGGGTTCCGGCATCGAATGTAGAAGTTGGAAATTTCAAAGTTCATAAAGCTTGAATTGGAGAGTGATTTTTCGTTTCGATGTTACTTGATGTGATTTGAGGCCTCGAGCAGGTCCGCATTATGTTTTGAAACAAGCTGGTGTAATTGGACGGGTTCCCGGGGGCCTCGGGTGGATTCCCGGTGGATAACGAATCAAAATTGGAGTTGAAAGAAAGCTGAGGTTGATGTCATCTGGTGTGACCGCTCCTGCGAGGTTTTGGCCGCAGGTACGGCTGTGGTGTCGCAGAAGTGGAAAAGGGGAGGTTTGGCTGGGGCCGCAGGTGCGAGTTTATTCCCGCACCTACAAAGGCGCAGGTGCGGACGAGGGAACGCAGGTGCAGATCCGGCTGGGGAAGGAGGAAGCCGCAACTGAGGGAGTTTGGGCGCACCTGCGGGCGCGCAGGTGCGGGCTAGGAGACCGCAGGTGCGGAAGTGCTGGAGGCAGTGTGTGTTTTAAAAAAGGGCCATTTGGCCATTTCTTTCATTTGGCTTGGACGATTTTGGAGAGTTCAAGGAGGGATTTTCATCAAGCAACACTAGTAAGTGATTTCTTCCCATTTCTAAATTAAATATGTGGTCTTGCATGGAATTAGACATGGAAATTAGTAGAAATATGGGATTGTGAGGGGAAGACCTAGAATTTGGTATTTTGGATTTTTACCATGAATTTGAGCATGAAAATTAGAGTGAATTATATATTTGAGTTAGTAAGACTATGGGTAGAGTTTATCTTCGAGAAATTTCGGAATCCGGGCACGTGGGCCCGAGGGCATTTTGGTCAACTTTTCGAGCGGAGTGGGGAATTTATATAACTTGAATTGTTACAAGTAGTAGAGTGAATTTTCATTGGTTTTCCCATTATTTTGGATAGTTTGGGGCGTTGTGCATCAATTGGAGTCGTCGGAAAGGCTTGGAGGCCGGTAATGAATCTTCGGAGCGAGGTAAGTCTCCTTTCTAACCTTGCGAGAGGGGAATTGTCCCCATAGGTGAACTAATTAAATATGTGCAAGTATTTGTGGGGGCTACGTACGTACGAGGTGACGGGAGTCCGTGCGTAGCTACTATTATGCTTATGTCCGGGTAGCCTAGGACACACTAGCATGCTTTACTTGTCGTACTGGTAACTTTGTTGATAAAACGAGACTGTCTAATATCACCAAATTAGTAAATGAATTCTTAGGTAGGTTAAACTTCATTATCCTAATCATCTAAAAAGAGAAGTTATATTTTCCTTGGTTAATTATTTCCTGATGAACTCATGATGTATTATTTGAATGTGTGTATCTATATGGGTACCCGAGTCGCAGGTATGATTCGCGAGCGGGGTAACACTATTATTTATGTGTGACCCGAGTCGCAGGTTAGTTCGCGAGCGGGGGTAATAGATGCATCTATAGTTCGAGTCGTTCAACCCTTCGGCAGTGCACATTTTATTATTGTTGGTTCGGGTCGTTCGACCCTCGGCATTGCTTGCGCATGATATTTGTTGCGTACTTTCTGTGATGTTTAAACTGTTTACTGGCCTGGAATTAGAAATTGTTAATTGAAATGACGAAGGTCCTAAAGTTGAAAAATGTGGAAAGAAGTTGTTTCCTATCACTACTTGTTAATCATCTATGATATCCATGCTTAGTGTCATCCTTAATGTCTTATTAAATTGACCCCCTAGCAAGTGTCAAATTCGACCTCTCGTCACTACCTCTCCGAGGTTAGGCGGGATACTTACTGAGTACATATTATTTTCGTACTCATGCTACACTTGTTGTGCATTTTTATTGTATAGGTACGTTCGTAGCTAGTGGATCTACTTGACGCAGTGATGTAGCTGACTTGGAGACTTAGACGAGCTGCATCATCCGGAGGCGACCCGCAGCCGACAGAGTCTCCCTCAAATGTATTATATTTTTATTTAAAAATTTCCTTGTCCAGCTTGTATTCCAGAAAGGTATGGCAGTATATGTAAAATTCTTAGAAATTTGCTCATGCACTTGTGACACCGGGTTCTAGGTTATGTTTGGGATTTAATTTATTAAATTGGATTGTTTATCTACCGTATTTATTTAACGAGTTTTTATTCTAAATGAAATGAAAAGTAACAAATCCCAAACGCTAAAAGTAGGAATTTAACTTGACCATTTAATGATTGGCTTGCCTGACGTTGGTGTCCGGCGCCATCATGGCATTATGGATTTTGGGTCGTGATACTAAATATTGATCTTATCAACCCCATTTGTAAAACTCAAAATGAAGAATCCATAATTCATATTTTTCTAGAATGCAAAGCTGTCAATCTATTCTGAACTTGTCTTGGGTGGCAAAACCACTATAATGTAAAAGGAAAACACTGGCTCGTCCAAGTAAAAGACTTTAACTATCTTCTTAACAACAAGTGCATAAATTGAAACTCCTTCTTCCCTTTTGTCATTTGGAATATTTGGCTTAATAGAAATAACAACAATCAAAACAATACTGTCAACCCTATTAATGATACTCTAATAACTCAAGGAGATTCAGAATTCAAATATCTTACTGAAAATAATATTATAACCCCCTCAAAAATCCCCATTAAAATAAAATGGTATAAACCTCCAAGAGGCTGGTTGAACTAAACATTGATGCCAGCTTCAACAACCATAACCAGAATTGTGGCATGTGAGGTGTTTTCAGGAATACCAACGGAAATTGGGTAGTTGGATTTGCAAAATCCACACATGCAAATGGATCACTAGAAGCAGAAATGAAGGCTCTAAGGGAAGGACTTAGAAAAGCAAAGGAATGGAGTCTATTTCCTCTTGAAATAGAGACAGATTCCACGGAGGTAATCCAGGCCATACAGAAAGGTAATAAACTATTTGATAAAAATTGTAAATGATTGCAGGTGGTTCATGCACCGGCAGAAGGTAATTCTCCAGCATACCTTCAGGCAAGGGAATAGGACAGCTCACCAACTAGCAAAGAAGATCAAGAACATAGAGACCCAACCTTTTGAAGTACATGGCAGAAGGGATGATCAATGGAAAAGTAAAAAAGTTTTTGTTGAACCACCAACTGATGTAAAATATTTTGTGGAAAGTGAACTACTAGAACAATCTATTTTTGAAAAATTATTATCTCATGATGCTTGCCAAAAGTTAGCAAGCTTAGGAAATCAATGTGTCCTTCGGGACACAATCTATGATAGTCATGTAATGAACGTCCCTTAAGTATTAATATATATATATTTCCTGTTTGCTCAAAAAAAGAATAATAAACTAACATATAAAATAACAGACCTGTTGAGTGATAAATCGGGAAAATTTTCCCATCATGAACACAAGAATTCCGGAACCAAATGTGAATATTTAATAATTAAATCATGTTAAGTTATGAAAATTAATTATTTAATTTTTTTTATAGTCAAAAATAGGTGAGTAACAAACAAACATATAAAATAATAAAACTAACATATAAAATAAGAAACAAACATATTAAATAACAAACAAACGTATAAATACTAAACTAACATATAAAATATTAAAGTAACATATAAAATATAAAATTATAATATTGAAAATGGATCAATCTAATTAACAATATAGTAAACATATCGAATAAATTTTAATATTAAAGGTATTGCAATATATTTAAGTAATAAAAAAAATTCTTTAATTAATATTGTTCAATTTACAGTAGTCGTCATGGAGGTTCCGCATTTGCATCCCGGACCTGCCTCGCTAGAGCTACTGTTTCTACAAGCCGAGCATAGGTCTTCCTACATATGGCAGGGACAGTTATTGGCTCAGACGTTCCGTGCTAGAAGAGTAGACGATATGTGGGACCTTTTTAAGTCCCACCATCTCCATACCCTTATATTCAGACGCCTTCAAGATACGGGTTTCTATAGGATTATTGAGATCGGTTGGCTGCAGCTGGATTGGTCGTTGATCACGGCTTTGATAGAGCGGTAGCGACCGGAGACGCACACATTCCATTTCCCCATTGGAGAGGCCACTATCACGCTTCAGGATGTGGAGGTTCTGTATAGTCTGCCAGTTGATGGACATCCTGTTGCTTTACCACATGCCATCAGAGATTATACGGGTTTGCAGTACTTGGAGATGTTGCAACGGCTCACCCGTTTCCAGCCAGCGGATGAGGCGACATTGGTTGTGGCTAGTCGTCTGCAGTTGAAGCCCGTCCGGCTGCATCTAGAGGCAATGCATGCTGACATTATGGATGATACACTGGATCCTCATATTAACCGGTACACGAGGTTGTTGCTGCTGCTTATGTTTGAAGGGGTATTATTCCCGAACACTTCGGGAAACCTAGTCAGCTAGAGATTCCTTCATCATCTTGAGCGGCTAGATGATTTACATGATTATAGCCGGGGTGTGTTGTTCTTGGTTACTTGTACAGGCAGATGTGCCGGGCGAGCATGGGCACCCAGCGAGATGTTGCCGGATTTTTGCCGTTGTTGCAGGTGAAAACATAGCCAAATACGCTCTTCATTATAACACACATAGTAAGAATCTACCTTTAATTTTACGTCCACATTGTATATTAGGTTTGTGCCTGGAACAGTTCCTGCAGTTGTAGCCACCTCTACCACCCTTTGCTCTGGATGCACCACCTCCGTTTCTGGGTTGATAGGCGAGGATATAGACGTGAGTACGAGGCTCGACATAATCTCCCCTATTGCAGAGATTTGTTGGATTTGTTGGAGGGCGTACAGGTAAATGTATACCTAAGTTTACTTTGTCTGGATTTATATGTTTTGTGTATACTCACGGCTCCTGTTTTTACTTAATAGTTCATTTGGAGGCCATACAATGACGAACTAATAGCAGTTTTGCCCAATTATTGCTTGACCGGCCGAATTATGTGGAGATCTTCCGTCCCATTGATGTGTCTCGATATTGTCAAACATCACGCCACTGAGCGAGTCCTTCGCCAGTTTGGTCGAGTGCAGCTTGTACCTCCACCGCCCGCTTGGCATAGGACACATTACCAGCGGGATGATCGTTTCAGGGTTGACCAGACATATGTGGCATGGCTAGAGGCGCAGATTGATATTTGGGACCAGCGGCATGACCTGATTCCCCCCTCCCCCCACCTAACCGGACAGATGGTGAGCATGAGTATATGGCATGGTACCGTAGCGTTACCTGACTTTTCATTGGGAATCCCATTCATCACGTTGGCGGTCGGTACGTTCCATATGCCGGGAGGCACGAGGCACTGGTATGTTATTTGGTATACTTACTTATAACGTTAACCTAGCGTTCCGTAATTAATATTTTACATGTTGTGCAGGCTATTGGCCTACATCTGTTCTACCAGTTAGGACTGCAGATGCAGCATCATACCGGCGAGGGAGCGGCCACTTTGCACGAGTATGGACGGCAAGTTGCAGATCTGGGATGGGATGCGCCTCAGGCCAACGGCTACTTTAAAGCACACAGGATGTGGGACAACATTGACTTTTTTTTTATTTTATGTACATATGACATTCAGTAAATAACAGCAACATATTTTATGGTTTACATTATATGCGCATTATGTTTTTATTTCTCGGGTTCTTCTTTATTTTAATACTACAACACAAAACACAAACATGGCAACTTAACATAATTTAAATTCGGTACAACTAATGAAAATACATGACACGGAAAACATAAAGATAAAATACTACACTCCACACATACATGTGTTTGTTTAGTAAAAATCGCCCATTACTCTCTGCTTCAACCACTCAAATTTCTCTTCCAACCTATTTTTTTCTTATTCCGCCTCTTTTAGTTTCTCTTGCACTGCCGCAATTTTTCGTTGTAGTTTAAAGATCTGGAGTTCGTATTAATCAGTCATATTCCAAACATACTGCAAACATGATTTGTAGTATTCCTCGTTAATGGGTTCATCATACCATTCTTCAAATCTACATTGATTTCCGTCCTACCAATGGGGATTATAACACAACACTATTAGTTAACATTTTATATAATAAATATTAACAAACATATTTTCCAAAACAATAAATTACAAGTTGTTGACATATCCAGCGTCTGCACCCAACATTACTACTTGACCAACATGACTTCAAAATCGCACGTTTGCCACAATAACACATTGGTACGTCATTGCGTCCAGACATTTCTTAATGCAAGAAAAATGAAAATTTTATTGAAAGGCTTTCGATTTGTTTTGGTCAAGCGCAGATAATAACTAAAATGCGCTAGTTATTTATAGGTAAGATAAAACATATAACGTGGCATTTCACCACATTTACGTGCATAAACGGTATCACCAACATCCATTTGATTCCGTATACGTGTTCTTTTTTGTACTTTTCGTTGACACAAATACTCCTTGTTACACACCATTTTTAATGGTTTTGGTGGCCAATATTTCTCAGCACCCACTGGCAGCAACTTCCCACTATAGGTGTTTAAGTATGCAGCAACACTATATTCTTTATCAACGTAGTTGGTTGCCGAGAAACTTGTAAGCTGAAAGCACTTTATGGCATGTGAGCACGTGGTAGATGGACCATTTCCCACAAGAGCATAACCTTCTGACTTCATTTACGGTGTGTGTATGATTCCCCCGGTTTTGATGGATAGCAGTGCAAACTTCAAAAATATTTTGCTTGTTGCAATACTGTAAATATGAATGCCAATATACACGCCTCCTGTATTTCTCAAATCTTTTCACTGGTATTGGCATAAATTCAACACCCCTTGCCATCATTGACGATGCACCTCCAACCATTTCAACAAACCTCTCTGCCATCTGCATGAACGACATCCGCACCATGGCATTGACAGGAAATCCACGTGCAGACTTCAACAACTCGTAGAAAGACTCTGACACATTTGTAGTCAGAATTTCCCATCTTCTGCCACCATCCGCATGCAAAGTCCACTTATCAAGCTCATGTCCCATCAACCAACGATAGGCTCCTTCGTCTTCCTGAGTGATCGATTCCATGTGCCTCCTGAATTTACACTCTTGGTGATCTGTTGCAGCCATCCACATTAAATCAAGCAAATCCTTGTTGGGATGTTGTATTGGTAAAAAAGAGCTTCACACGTATGATAATTCTTGATGATTCAGTTAGTTACGTGGAACAAGGAAAACATGATAGCTGGACATGATTCTATAAGGAGGTGCGAGGCAAAGAGGCACGGCACTATATACCTATGAGGTAATCAGCTACGGTAAACTCAACTTGATTGAGACAAAGAAAAGACATGGTCAGAATGAATCCAGACAGAGCTACGGGCAGATTCAAAGATCTTCAATTAATGATCCACATGTTACACAACATTCACATAATATTTATGGTTATTCACTGTAACGTTACATTAATGTAATAATTAGTCATAATGTGTTATCATTGCAAGAGGTAGACGTTATACTGAAGAATTCCCTATATAAGGGAATAGAAGTTAACTTGTAAGGGACATCTGGACTACTAATACAATACTCTCTTTTTTTTTGTGCATCATACTATTGTCTATTTACTTACTCCTTTTTATTTATCATTATTTCCCTGATTATCAGAAACCCGTGTTCATTCCTAAAAATAAGTTTTAGTCAAGGGATCTAATTCTTTGGTTAAACAAATTTGTTCCGTTACCGGGAATATGATAATCTTTGTTTGCTTTTCAAAGCGATATCCTCTGAGCTATGTCGAACCCCAACGACAATAACCAGTAGAGAAATGGGACTCCATCACCTCTTCCATCCCCAAGAGGTTCAAGGGAACACTCCCAAGAGAGATCCAACAACAACAACAACAATAACAACAACGATAATGATCAAACAGTAGAACAAGATCAGGTAAAGCAGATGATTGCAGAGTATGTGACCCAAGCTTTGCAAGAATTTGCAAGGGGATTACCAGCGGCATCACCTGCATCACTGACACCACCTCCTAATAACACAATCACCGTGGAAAATCCTCATTCTGGGTTGATAAACTCAGCAAGGGATGACACTCCTAACGAATCTCTCAAAACGAGACCAGGTATGACTAATAACCCTGAACTACAAAATTTACTACTAACCTTGCAGAAACATGTGAAAGAACAAAACGATCGATCGAGAAAATTCCTGGAGTACCACTTGTTATCAAAGGCATTGATGTTGATAGATATTCTCAACAACCTTGGAAACCGAGCGCAGCACCTTTGCCTATACCCAAGAAGTTCAGAATGACTGATGTCCCTAAGTATGACGGAACAACTGACCCACGTGACCATGTGACTGCTTTTACTACTGGAGTAAAAGGCAACGATCTGACAAAACAAGAAATTGAGCCGGTCCTAGTCAAAACATTTGCAGAAACACTTACCAAAGGAGCCCTAACCTGGTACTCTCTTCTCCCTGAAAACTTTATAGATTCATTTGCTGAACTTGCAGATTCTATCATAAAAGCAAACTCCGATGCACAAAAGATCGAGAAAAGAATGGAAGACATATTTAAAATAAAGCAAGGAGACACAGAACTACTCCGTGAATTTGTACACAGATTCCAACGAGAAAGAATGCAACTACCAAGGGGGCCTGATAACTGGGAAGCCATGGCATTTGCGAGCAATCTAAATGACAAAAGCTCAGAAGCCACGAGAAGAGTCAAGGAAAGCTTGAGAGAGTTCCCAGCTACAACATGGAATGATGTTTATAACAGGTACAGTACTAAACTTCGAATAGAGGAAGATACCATTGCTCGTTCAAGGGATGAAGATCATACCAGATCTAGACGTTCCGAATCAGACAGGAAATCAGGTAAAAATAGGTACGATCCTTAAATGGGACCCTCGGGACGAGAGACTCATCCCAGGTTCAAAAACGTTACGTCAGAATATAGACCATCGAGCAGAGATACGAGCTCGTCCTCATCTAGATCCAGAAAGGATCGATATGAACGACACAGAGGTAATGCACGAATTGGGGATCACACCTTCAATGTAAGTACCCCTGAACTAGTTTCAATATTAAGAAACATGGGAGATAAGGTTCGATGGCCTAAAGAAATGAGGTCAAACCCAAATAAAAGAAATCCAGATTTCTGGTGCGAATTCCATAATGATCATGGACACAAAACTGCGGATTGCAGGTTTTTACAAGGTGAAATAGAACAATTATTGAAACAGGGCTATTTAACAGAATTGCTTAGTGATAAAGGAAAGCAGGCATACATGAAGAACAGGTAGGAACCCCCAAAGCCTCCATCTTCAAAAAGAACCGTCAACGTGATACATGGAGGAGAGGAAGTAAACGGAATTGTTTGCAAAGTAGCCTCGAAAATCACAATTACACACGGAAAGCAGGTTCGAGAAAATCCAGACGCAGATGATATAACCTTTGATGATGCAGATTTCGGTGGGCTATTGCTCCCCCACAACGATTCTCTGGTAATATCTTTACTCATTCATGACACTAACGTTAAAAGAGTGTTGATTGATCCAGGTAGTTAAGTTAACATCATCTTGCTAAGAGTCGAGGAAGAAATGCTCCTGGGAAATTAGGTGATCCTAAAGGCATGATCCATATCAGGGTTTGACAACTCTACAGTGATAACCAAAGGAGAAATCGAACTTAGCACTTATGCCGAGGGAGTAATTAAAAACACTAAATTCCAAGTCGGTTATACTGACATGGCTTATAATGTAATCATGGAAGGCCCTGGATCAACGACATGAAAGCAGTACCGTCCACCTTACATCAGGTGTCACGACCCGAAAATCCCACCTTCGTGCCATGACTGCGTCTAACGTTGAACCCGCTAGACAAGCCAACGTTTGAACTAAATAAAACTTAATAACAACAAATACGAACAAGATAACCAAGGCTTCGATGGCCCACCATATAAAATTTAACAAAATAACCCAAATTACAACATGGCACTTTTTCGAAATAAAACCCATAAACAAATCCCAGAACTGGTGTCACATACTCACGGACTATCTAAGAGATTACTACAAACAAAAGGTCTGAAATAAGTACATAAGACTGTCTTTGAAATACAAAGTAAGACAGAGCTGAAAGTGGAAAGTAGAAGGTGACGTCAAGGCCCACGAACGTCTGCGGGTCTACCTCGAGTCTCCTGTGTGACTGAATGAGATGCTCCGATCGTCAGTGATCTCCGGGTCCGGCTGCGTAGTCTGCACAACATAAAGAAGTGCAGGTGTAGCATCAGTACAACCGACCCCATGTA
>MDKH01162916.1:0-15458 GCA_005239495.1 Nicotiana undulata
GTACTGCTAAAAGTGTCACCCATGAAAGGTGTTATGAGGTTCGGAAAGAGAGGAAAGCTGAGTCCTCGGTTGATTGGTCCTTTTGAGGTGCTTCAGAATGTTGGAGAGGTGGCTTATAGACTTGCCTTGCCACCCAGCTTGTCGAGTGTTCATCCAGTGTTTTATGTGTCGATGCTCAGAAAATACGTTGGTGATCCGTCTCATGTGTTAGACTTCAGCACAGTTCAGCTCGAGGGTGATATGTCATATGAGGTGGAGCCAGTAGCAATTTTGGCTTGTGAGGTTAGAAAGCTGAGATCTAAAGAGATAGCATCAGTGAAGGTGAAGTGGAGAGGTAAGCCAGTAGAGGAAGCTACTTGGGAGACCGAGCGGGAGATGCAGAGCAAGTATCCTTATTTGTTTGAGTTTCTTGACTCGTTCGAGGATGAACGTTTGTTTAATAGGGGTAGAATGTAACGACATGGTCCGTCGTTACGTAAAACCTGCATTATAATTGTTGTTATTGACTTGTTATAGATTGGTTATAATGTAATTGATGTATTAGAGTTGATAGGCTTGAAATCAGAAGGGTCGTAGTGAGAGTTTAGTCATTCAGTCTTTAAAACTAGCCTTGAAGTGAGAAAAGTCAACTGAGAGTTTACTTATTGGTAAACGACCTCGGAATGCGGATTTTATGGTTCGAATAGCTTCGTTAGGTGATTTGGGACTTAGGAGTATGTTTAGAATAATTTTGTGATGTCCGGTGTAGTATTAGCCTTGAATTGGCGAAAGTTAGTTTTGGTGATTTCCGGCCGGCAGCGGAAAATAGGCTATCGGGGTCGGAATGGAATTTCGATAGTTGGAACATGTTCGTAATGTCATTTTGGACTTGTCTGCAAAATTTCAGGTCAAACGGAGTTGATTTGGATAGTTTCGGCAACATTGGTGAATTATAGAAATATCAAAGTTCTTAGGCTTGAATCCGATGTAAATTTGGTGTTTTGATGTTAATTTTGGTGTTTCGAGAGTGCAACTAAGTTTGAACGATGTTATGGGATATGTTGGTAAGTTTGGTTGGGGTCCCGAGGGGCTCGGGATTGATTCCGGGTGGCTAACGGGCATTTTTGGACTTAGAACAATTGTTGGTTTTCTGGTGTCAGTGCAGCAGATTTTTACTCTCTGCGATCGCGTGAAGAGAGCCACGATCACATAGAGAATTTTGAGAGGGGGCAAAATTTACACTCTGCGATCGCGGAGGTCGAGCAGGTAAGCCAGTGCAGTCGCGTGAGGAAGAGTGCGATCGCGTAGGGTTGTTATAGGCGCGTGCGGTCGTTGGTCAAAAGCACTGTGCGATCGCGTGCCTGGGGCTTCGATCGTGGAGGTCGGAGTGAGTGCACTGTGCGATCGCAGGGGAAAAGCTGCGATCGCGGAGAACAATTTACTGGTCAGTTAAATAAAAGCCCTTTCGCGACTTAAACCTTATTTTTCACCATTGTTGTGCGGAAAAGAGCTCTTGGGGGCGATTTTGAAGAGGAAAATTCTTGTTCTTCATAGAGGTAAGTGTTCTAGTCATTAAAACTCGATTATGGGTGATTATAGACCGTAAAACCAGTGTAAATTCATGGAAAATTAGTAGAAATATTGGGTTTTAGGGCTTTAGATTATGAGACCTTTAGGGGTCGATTTGAGGGGTCAAACGAACTCCGATTTTGGTATTCTGAGTTTCGAGACGCGGGCCCGGGGGTCGGGTTTTGACCGGTTTCGGATTTTTGAGCTAAATTCGATATTTTTCAATTGGAATTTATTCCTTAAGAATATATTGATGATAAAAATCTAAACTTGGTAGATTTGGAGCCTTCAGAGGTTGATTCGAGAGGCAAGCGCATTGCGAAATAATTCCGGGCTAGTATTGAGGTAAGTAGTGTCTTTAAATCCTGTCCTGAGGGTATGAAACCCGGACTATGCACCCTTTCACGGGTTTTGAAATGAAAAGGTGGAAACTTTGGAGATATACTCCTTACTTAGGCGACTATCGAGTTGCGAAACGGCTTTTTAAAGCTTATTTTCATTAGTACTATATATATTTGATATGTTTTGGGCTGTAAGCCATGTTTGGGGCCTAGTGCCGACCTGTTTACCCCTTGGGGGATGTGTTTACTATATTTTCCTCACTGATATATTATGATTTTTCACTCAGTCTTTTCTGTGAAATTGTTTTGACACTCAGAGTATTTTGATACTACTTCTTGAAAATGAAACACTGTTTTTGGGTCGAGAACCCGGTATATTATGGCCTGAAGGGCAAATTGAGAGTGTCTGACTGAGTGAGGTTGTTGGCCTATATTGTGAGGATGATATGATATGAGTGAGGCTGCGGGCCTATATTGTGTGTGATTTATGCCATGTTGTGGCTTATTATAGCGCTTGGGCTGTAGGAGCCCCTCCGGAGTCTGTAACACACCCCCAGTGAGCGCCGGTACCGATTGAGTGATGCCCACGGGGCTTATGATGAGTGATTGTGAGGATGCCTGATGGGCAGAGTGAATGTGAAGTTGCCTGATGGGCATGTTGATTGTGAGGTTGCCTGATGGGCAGAGTGATTGTGAGGTTGCCTGATGGACTGATACTGAAAGATATTGTTACAAGAACTGATTATGGCCCGAGGGGCAGTTTTATGAAGATTTTTACTGAGTTTTCAAACTATGGTTTACTTCGTTTTCAAACTGTTTTTTTTACTGAGAATCTTACTGAGGTATACTGATATTGCACTTGTTTCAAAGGTTTTCTGGAAACTGATTTCGAACTTATTATTTGATGAATACTACATGGTGACTTGGTGTTTTACTGGATTTTTGTGAAATTGTGTATCTGTACTGTGTATTTTATATTACTCAGACTGTAATTTATTTTCATTACTACTGAGTTGGCGTACTCATAAAGACTCCCTGTGCCTATGTGCACAAATTCAGGTACCGATCTGGAGCAGTAGCAGTTCTTGCTTGTAGTTGCAGATTCACAGGATTTCGAGGTAGCTGTTCAGCGTCCACAGCTTCTCCACTTCCCTTCCTTATTACATTTTTAGCACTTGATTCAAAGAAAAATATTATAGTTTTAGTAGAGTTAGATTTATCTATTCTTAGATGCTCATGACTATTGACTCCAGTTCTTGGGAGGTTGGTTAGACAATTATTGGGACGTTAATATTAATTTCATTATTTATGCTATGGTTGCATGCTTATTATTAAATTGTGAACTCCTGTAATTGAACAAATGCGTAGTAAAGTGATGGTTGGCTAGCCTAGTTCCACGATAGGCGCCATCACGGCCCGTTAGGATTTGGGGTCGTGACAGCTTTGGAGTAGATTTAAACTAGAATTGAGTGGGATAACCCGTGAAGCTCCATTAACATGATTCATTTGTTTATAAGTGTATAATGTTGTATAAGCAGTGTATAATAGTGTATAAACGCCTCTTATACATTATTGTATACAAGGTTGATACATTATTTATAGGTATTTGGTGGACTTCTTCTTCTCCTTCTCCTCATTCTTCTCCTCCCCCTCCTCCTTCTGCTTCTTCTCCTTCTACTCCTCATCCTTCCTCCTCCTCCTCCTCCTCCTCCTCCTCCTTCTTCTTCTTCTTCTTCTTCTTCTTCTTCTTCTTCTTCTTCTCCTCCTCCTCCTATATACATAGTGTATCACGAATATTTTAACTATTGTGCTTATACATCTTTAAACACTTTTATACAACTATATATATAATGTACCTCTTTGTATAAAAGTGTATACATTATATAAAAGTATATAAGCACTCTGACAAAATTTTTGTTCGATTTTCACTTGCAGTTCTTGTATAAAACTAGTCCAAATCTCCATCAAATGACTTCAAACTTTGTATATAGCCTACTTAGTCTATTTCTAAGAAGTTCAAACAACACCCACTCCAAATTTCTCACAAAATCATATTCGAAATTTAACAAGATTAGCATTAAAAGAGATGAGATTTTAGGTTTCTCGTGTCTGATTTTTGCGTTTTTTTAGCTTTGATAGGCATGTAAAAACTTGAGGAAAAAGGTGAATGAAAATTCGCGGATGTTTCATGCCAAAAGATATAGAGAATCATAAAAAAAAGGAAAAAATAATTCAAATCTAAGCTTATTGATATTTGGCTACACATTTACAAACTTGTAATTGGGCTAAGATACTGCAAGGTCATCTTATAAAGTGCATTATTCTGTAATTTTATCCTATTTAATCAAGTGATTCATTAACTATATTGTCAATTTTAAAAAAAATAGAAGAAATTGATTATAAAAAATACTTGCCAACTTTGCATCCTAAAAACTATAAAAATAGACTTTGGATAAAAATTTATGAAAGTTTTGAAAAAATAGTTAAGACCTATTCACCAAATTTTGCTTTTGGTCACTACTATGTTAAGCCGCCACTCTTTGAAGGTTTTGACCTTTTAGGAGACTATTTCTTAATAAACTCTAGCCTTTTTCTCTTGGAGACAACAAGAGCAGTTTACATGTTGCAATTTTTGTTGTAATAAAGATTACAATATGTTCACTTGAGTGATTGACCTGATATGATCTGTAGTTTCACTTTCATACGCTTTTATTTGAGAAGCGATATGTACTATGTAGTCCTGCTCAATAATGCAATACTTATCGAATTTCTAATTCCTGCTGTCAAAAATAATTACTACTCCCTCCGTTTCAATTTACGTGAATCTATTTCATTTTTGGTCCGTTTCAAAAAGAATGATTTCTTTCTAAATTTGAAAATAATTTAGTTTAAACTTAAAATTCTACCCTTAATAAGAAGCTTTTATAACCACACAAATACTTTGGGCCTCTTTTTAACTTGTTTAGGACTTCAAATTCCCAAAAACAATATGAATTCCTCCTCAAATTCGAGGATTGATTTAGGAATATCTCAAACCTATTGATCCCCCGAGTCCTTACTATCATCTTTTGCCAGAGTAAGAGACCATTTCGAAGCTGAAGCTGACAAAAGAAGGCAAGAACTTGAGGTACCACTGAAATATTCGTTGTTCTTGTTTTATTTTATGAATTACTTAAAAACCCATGTCGTAGTATATTGCGTTTGTATTGTTCTGGGTTTTTGTATTCCCAAATAGCGACAATTTTTCATGATTTTCTTTACCCCTAACAGTGTTGCATATGGATTATCAAAATAAAAAAGGGTTAAGTGGTTTGTGAATTTATGAATGTCAAATGTTGCTTAAAAATCAGTAGATTTAGTAGTTTGTGAATATATGTTGTTGGAAAAAAATATTTCCTTATTATTTGCCATTTTCCCTTAAAAGAATCAATAGATTTGTGCATGTCAAAATATGTTGTAAGTGCTGTTAATTGAAAACTTTTATCTTTTATTGTAGGAGTATATGAAAATATTTCATGAAAAATCTAATAAGCTTAATCTGCAAAATTCAAAAGATGTGCTCTTTAAATTTGAGCAGTTTTTTAGTGGAATTCAGCCTGAAGAATTCTAGGATGATGAGGAATCTGATGAAGAGTTTGATGACTTAGATTATAACTTGTCTGAATATGATGAAGATTTTCAGGAAGTTATATCTGACCATCCAAGTAACAAAGAAAGAGGAAGGCCAAAAAAATTAAAAAATAATGTACCTACAACTTCTGGCATTTTAGTACTAGAAATAAATGGAAATAGTAACTATGATGTTGATGAGGAAGAGGAACTGCATGAAAGAAATTTTGATATAGAGGATGGGGAAGATAAAGTTACTTATGGAGAGTACGTTGAAGAAAAACACAAGAAAAATCCAAGTTTGGAACTTGGTATGAAGTTTAGAAGTCTAGAACAATTTAAAGATACATGTAGGAGTTGGGGAATCAAGAATAGACGTTAGCTTCATTTTCCTACAAATAACACGGAGAAAGTTATTTGGAAGTGCAAAATACCTAGTTGTCATGTTAGATTACATGTTAGTCACGTGAGTAAGATAGATCGAATAGTCCAAATAAAGTCTTGTAATTTAGAACACATTGGTGGTAACTTCCGTATGACTTTTGAGTGGCTTGCAAAAACGTACGTTGACATGTTTAGAGATGATCCAACTTCGAGTTTGGTTGGCTTCATAAATACAATTAAGGATGATTACAATTACATAATTGGAAAAAATGAGGGCCTGGAGGGCCAAAGATTATGCATTGAAATGGATACATGGGGATGAAGGTGCTCAATATTCCAAGCTCTTGTCTTATAGAGCTGAATTGTTACAATCAAATTCTGGTTCAATTGTGGAGTTGTGGAGAGATGAATGAAGATTCTTGGGTATTTATGTATGTCTTGGTGCGCTCAAAGAGGCATTCAAGTCTGGTTGTAGGCCTTTAATTAGTTTAGATGGCTGCAGGTTGAAAGAGAATAATGGTGGAAACTTGTTAAATGTTGTTGCCATTAGCCCAAATGACTGCATTTTCCTAATAGCTTATGCAGTGATAGCTGGAGCTGAAAGCAGAGAAACTTAGACTTGGTTTCTTGTAAACCTTGGGCTGGATTTGGAGATTAGAAATAGCCATCATATTGCTCTCATGTCAGATAGACAGAAGGTAAAAAAATTTATTATTATTTTATATAGTTTACTATTTATGATTTTTTTTTACTAACTTACATATTTTTTGGCGGGCTTGATTGGAGCAAAAAAGAACTTATACCCTAATGCTGAACATAGAAATCGTGTTAGGCATATGTACCAAAACTTTAGACAAAAACACAAAGGAAAGAACTTAAAAGACTTGGTATGGAATGCAAAAAGGGCCAGTAATGTGGTTATATTTAGAAAGTGTATGGAGGATATTGAAAATGAAGATAAGGAAGCCAAGGAATGGTTCAATCATCCACAAAGATCATTTAATACGTGGACTAGATCAATGTTCAAGATACACACCAGATGTGACATGTTGCTCAACAACTTATGTGAGAGTTTCAATAGGTAATTTACTACTGTTTATAATCTTAATACTATTTCAATAGAAAATTTACATATTGTTTATAATTATATGTAGTATTATTGTTTATGTATTTTAGATACATCCCTGATGTCAGAGATAAGACTATAATTACTATGTTGGAGATGATCAAGAACAAGTTCATTATGAAATGTACACAAAATGAATATGGATAGATAAGTTCCAAAAGCATATTTTCCCTAAGAAAAAAAATTAATCAAAATTATAAATGAGGGTGCTATGTTTAAACCAGATTTTTCAGGAGACCCAAAGGTATTAGTTGAAGTCCCTGGGGGCCATTCATTGTTGATTTGGTAAGAAAGAATTGTACTTGTAGGAGGTGGGATCTCACATGTTTACCTTGCCCACATGCTGTAGTAAGTATCCTTGGAAATAACGATAGATTGGAAGATTTTGTTGTGTCTTATTACCATGTTGAAATCTACAAGAATGTTTACTCTTATTTTATCAACCCAACAAATCATGAGGATTATTGTCCTGTAGTGGATAATGGTGGTGTAGTTATCACACCTAAAGTAGTGAAGAAAAATAGGGGTACGCTAAAAATAGGAGAAAGGAAGTTGATGCAATGGAACAAAAAAAAAAAGCTGAAGCAACCAATATGGCAAATATGAGGGCTAGGAAAAGGGATGAAAAAATCCACATCAAAGTTTATCTAAAAAGGGCACCATAGTGATAAGTTGTTCGATTTGCAAGAAGATTGGACATAATGCCAGAGGGAATTTTAAGTTTAAAGAAAAATATGCTTCTCAAATGCCAGCGCAAGTAGCAATGTAACGACCCGACCGGTCATTTTGAGAGTTAGAGCCCCGATCCCCTATTAACTACTTTTTCCGTATCCATTTCAGATATTGTGTCTTGCCGGGAGGGTTCGTTTTGGTTTTCGAAGTGAATTGAGACACTTAGTCTCTTTATTGGAAGCTTAAGTTGGAAAAGTCAACCAGATGTCGACTTGTATGTAAACTGCCTCGGATTTGAATTTTTATTGTTCCATTAGCTCCTTTAGGTAATTTTGGACTTAGTAGCGCGTCCGGAATGTGATTTGGAGGTCCGTAGTAGAATTAGGCTTGAATTGGCGAAAGTTAGAATTTTGGCGATTTTGGTCGGCAGTGGAAATTTTGATATCGTGCTCGAAATGAAATTTCGAAAGTTGAAATAGCTTCATATTGTCATTTTTGACTTGTGTGTAAAATTTGAGGTCATTCGGACGAGATTTGATATGTTTTGACGTCGTTTGTGGAGTTTAGAAATTTCAAATTTTACTAGGCTTGAGTCCGAGTATAACTCGTGTTTTTGATGTTGTTTGATGTGGTTTGAAGGCTCGACTAAGTTCATACAGTATTTTAGGATTGGTTGGTATATTTAGTTGAGGTATCGGGGGCCTCGGGTGCTTAACGAGCCATTTTTGGACTTAGGAAAGCAACAGATTATCTGGTGTTTGTTGCAGACTTTTCTTCATCGCGTTCATGAGGGAGGTCTCACGTTCGCGTAGGCCATATGGGTTTGTTCTTCGCGTTCGCGATGTTTCTCCCGCGTTAGCGAAGGTATGGAACACTAAGGTTACGCGTTCACGATAAGGACCTCTCGTTCGCGTAGAGTCAACGGTCATATGGGTTCCTAGTATAATAGCCTACGCGTTCGCGATGAGTGTCCTGCGTTCGCGTAGGATCCGACTAGTGGAGATTCTTGTTCACGACCAGTACATCGCGTTCTCGATAAGTATTTTTAGGACTGAAGCAGGTTTTGCGCGAGGCTTTGACTGCGTTCGCGAAAAAGGTTCACCTGGGAAGTATTAAACTTTTCAAAAACGAGAGTTTGACCATTTTTACCAAAACTTGAGTTTGGGAGCTCGGAATTGGACGAGACTTTGAGGGATTTTCAGAGATATCAATTGGGCGATGATTCAACACTTGATTTTTGTTATATCCCACTAATCTACCCTTAATTTTATCATTTAATTTCAGAGTTGGGGTAAAAATTGGGAAAATTGGAAAGAAGTTCTTCAACAAAGATTTTGAGTTTTGATTGGGATATTAACATCGGATTTTGATAATTTTGGTACGAGTGAACTCATGAGTGAATGGGTGTTAATAATTTATGATTTTACTCAATCCCGAGGCGTGGGCATGGGGAGGTATTTTGAGCGATTTTCCAATTTCTTGCTTTAACTTTGATTCCGTTCGCTAGATTAGTTTTTGTAGTTATATTTGTGTTATGTAATTCATTTTGGCTAGATTTGGGCCATTAGAAGTCGGATATTCGTGGAAAGAGCGTTATTTCAGATTGATTTGAGCTTGGTTCGAGGTAAGTGACTTGCCTAACTTTGTGTGGGGGAACTCTCCTTAGGATTTGATATTGTTTTGATATATGAGCGTCGTGCACGTACACGGGCTAATTGTTGTAAAAACCCTATTTTCACTAAATAGTAACCTGTCCTTCCTCTTATTTGAATTAGCATGTATAGTATCATGTTAGACTAAGAAAGCATGCCTACTTGTCTTAACTGTTTACTTGAACTACGTGCATCATGTTTAGAGGTTTTACCTGCTTTCCTTAACTTGTACTTAAGTTAAATTGTAAGGTTTCATACCGTAGCTTTTGAATTCTGTTTTTTGGCTGCATATTTACTTTGGGACTACGGAACGGTTTTCCGGGAGATCCCCTTGCACTGCATATTTACGTAGGGACTACTGAACGGTATTTCGGGAGATCATCCTGTCTTGCATATTTACTTTGGGACTACGGAACGGTATTCTGGGAGATCCCCTTGCACATTTACATTTGGGACTACGAAACGGTATCTCGGGAGATCCCCTGTTGATTTGATGTGTACTGAGCTGTTGTTATTCCATGATTTCTTCCTTGTTACATTTTAGTCTTTAATTCTACGATATTTCATTTTTTGCTTTACCTTATTATTATTATTATTATTATTATTATTATTATTATTATTATTATTATTATTATTATTATTATTATTATTATTATTATTCCATGTGCAGATCCAGGTACGTCTTACCCACCTCATCGTTAGTGCAGTCGCTGCAGCTTACCGGAGACTTCAAGGTGCATCTGCATGCGCCCGTAGATCCTCGGAGTCCCCCTCTATCCCTTATGTTGTTTCCTCCCTTATTTTCTTTAGACACTATGTATAGAAAATAGTTAGACAAATTTCGTAGAGCTTGTGACTCGCGACTACCCAGGTTTTGGGGAATACTATTTTTATTTGAGTACTGGTGTTCTTTTATATGCCGAGCGACCTTTTTATCAGTTTAGTTGATATTTATTGCTTTACTTCTGTTATTTCAAAATCATTAGCTTACCTAGCCGTAGCGACTAGGTGCCGCCACGACGTCTTACGGAGGGAGAAATGGGTTATGACAAGTTTGTATCAGAGCTTTAGGTTCATAGGTGTCGTGAGTCATAAGCCAGTTTATTAGAGTCTCGTGGATCGGTAGGGAGACGTCCGTACTAATTTTCGAGAGGCTATGGAACTATTAAGAAAAACCATACTTCTTTGAAGTCCTTGTCGTGTGAGTTATTGACATTAAATTCAAAAAATTTCTATTATATTATTTCTCCCAGATGGTGAGGACCCGTACCGGAAGATCCGACGATCAGGCACCCGAGCCCCCTGCTAGAGTCGCCAGAGCCTGGGGCCGGGGTATAGGACGACCACGTGGTGCAGCCAGAGTACCTACGCAAGCTTCGATAGAGGAGCCCAACAGCTCCAGCTGGAGGCCGGCACCGGAGGTTCCTGTTGCTACTCCAGGCCTCCAGGAGACTCTCGCTCAGTTCATGAGCATGTTCAGTACTTTAGCTCAGGCTGGATTTATTATGCTAGCTCCCGCCACATCTCAGGCGAGGGGAGGGGCACAGACTCCCGCAACCCATACTCTTGAGCAGAGGGTCCAGGTTGATCAGGCCTCAGAGTTTATTCCTAAGCCACCAGTGGCTCCGGTTCAGCATGGGACCACGGTAGCTGCTTCTGCGGAAGAGCAATTTAGACTTGAGAGATACAAGAAGTACATGTCGCGCCCCCCTTTTTTTTCCTCGCACGGGTTAGGTACGCGGAGATCGGGTTTCATGACATTCTGGACAACTCCTTAAAGGAAGAGGTTTAAGGAAGAGTTGCCACCTAACGATTTTATGGTGCGTTAGGGCACCTAGAATAATTAACTCTTAAACTATTTTGCATTACCAGAGATTGGGTAAGGGCTTGAAATTATCCCAAGGGAAAGGTATTAGGCACCCCTCGAGATCCACAATTGTGGGTCCCAGCCAAGTAATTTTGTGAATTTGGACAGTAAACAAGCAAGGCTCACGTAGGATGGGGTTTCAAGTAAATACTGAAATTATTAAAAGAAATTTAAAGAATAACAAAGTAAAATCATTTGAATGAAAATTTCCTAGGTTTTAAATCAATACGGATCACATCAATGCAATACCCGATATGTCATGCCTCGAAGAGGGACTACACGTGGTATTAGCGCACCGGTCATCATATCCATATTCTACCCTTCCCACCCCGTTAAGGTATTTAAAACGCGTGTGTCGGTCACGAAGCTTATTGCGTGCTATTAACCGTCCCATTCTATAAGTCCTAGAGGGTATTTAGGACTACTAAATCCTACAAGGTGAGTACTAGGCCGAACCCCTAGGTTTAAAGGATGAAATTCTAAGCGACATAAAAAACAATTAGGACTACAAGTATGGCATCACATAATGGGAAGCTAAGAGGCTCACAGACTTCTCCACAGGTAAACACATAAATAGCACGTCTCAAACACAATCAAAGTCTCAAAATCAGGATTTAAAACAGGAATTCCGAGTTGGAAAACAATAGGTTTCAGTAGGTTTTGGCAAAAAGGAACGATTTTGAAAACTCAGTAACAAAGCAGGAAATTCACTTGAAACAGAGTAGTTTAAGAAGAGAATGATTGATGTTAAAAAATTCCAGTAATTTAAAGACAGGAGCAAGAATTAAAAAGTGCACAGCAGTTTAATGAAGTCCCTAGTAAAAGTAAACGGGAAGCTTTAGAGAAATTAGTAAAGCATGATTTTAAAATAACAGTAGGATCAAAAAGGGGAAGTGCCTTTAAAAGATTCAGCAGTTCAAAGCAGAGTAGAAGCCAATAGTTTAAGGAAAACTTTAATGAAAGGAGAATGAGTAAGCTATTTCAGGAACCAGTAGTTTTAAAAAATAGAGCAAGGATTCAAACAGAATGATTTTGTATAAAGGATAATTGTTTGGAAAATCCATTAATTGTTAGGCAAAGCAGGAGTGAAAACAGTGACAAACAACAAAGTTCTAAAGATTTTATAAAAGACTAAAGATCACTTTTAATACAAGCAAGACATAGAACGACCAATTTTAGTTTTAATGAATATTAGACCTAAGGTTTGCCTAGGCGTGCGTATATACTGATTATTTGTTAAAAAGAGTGAAATAAAGATTTAACACTGATTTTAAGGACATGAAGGATAATGCATTTGCAGAAAAAAAATGTTTAAACCATTTAACACGATTTTAGCGAGGTTCCTAGCCTCGCTCCAAGTACCCTAGCCTCTTGTTGGAGCTGATAGCCATATCCTTCCATTCCTCAATCAGCTTTCTGCTGGACTCGTGTATCTGGTGATGATTATCTTCACATTCACGGAGCCTCTTGCGTAGACTGTTGAATTTAACTTACGATTCGGCCTTCTCATCTATGACCCGATGACCCTGAGAAAATCCTGGCTTGAATTGACCCTCCCTATCTTCTTCTAACCAGATTAGATAGAAAGGAGTACAACCGGCATGATACCTGTCTGGCTCGATGGTGTCTTTCTCAAGTACAATCTTGCAGTGCCACAAATGCTGGGCTTGGCACTTGTGAGGGCTGTCGTCATCCTGGAAGTCTGCTCGAAGATGTCTCATCTTCTCAACCCTAGGTATAACCTGCCTCCTCCCTGCTTTCCTCATAACTCGAAGAGGGACGTAAGGGTACGTTCCCCTAAGACCAATCAATATCAGGAACGAAGCGTCTCGGGATCGGATGATAAATTCATCCGTTGGGAACCATTCAAACATCCACTGAATCTGGTCCTCGGTCAAATTCCCCAGTAACTCAACCCATCCCTCGGCATTTTCCGGCTGAGCGAACATGTCTGGAATATAGTTCATTCGCTTTGGGTGGTGGAAAGCGATATGGTCATCCCAGATTCTTCGATGGATGTCTTGTCGGTAGTCACCCCTTTGCAGGTGTCCAGTGAGCCAAAGTTGAAGTAGTAAGTTGCAACCTTCGAAGTGTCTTGCTCCCCGTTGACACTTTTCTAAGGCTCGGTATATGTCTGCAATGATCATAGGCACAATACTGAAGTCATGTCCGTTGATCCCTTCCATTAAAGTATTATTGACCATGACCAACCTAGTGTGAATCCTTTCCTTCTTTGTCGGGAACACCATTAAACCCAGAAAACAAACCATGAAAGCAAACACTTGGCGATGGATGTGCCCTAGAGAAGTGAGGGCGAACTCATTCTGATAGGTGCGGTATGATTTTCTATGACCGAACCTTTCGTACAAGTAATCAAAAGGGATGTACGAATCCTTTAAACATACCAAGTCCGGATTTTTCTTCAGTCCCAACATTTTGAGAAAACCCCAGCTTGTGCAATTCTCAGGCATCAGCAACCTTGGAGATTCCCAAGCCAAACCGGCCAAACCTCCTATTTCTTCCAGCAGCGGTGTCATTTCATTGTTTCCGAAGTGGAATACCGACCGATCGCAATCCCAGAATAAGGTAGCAGCCTCTATCATCATTTTATCAGGCTGAATATCCAAAAGAGAGGGCAGGTTGCCCAAGTGTTTTTTGACGAGCGTTTTGTCGCTTGAGTGAAGATCCTCCCACCAGTTTAACAATTTTGGGTGGATATTGGTGACCATGCCGAATCTGGGGACCTCGTGCCTCATTTCTGCAAAACAAAAGGTTAGGCCTTTACCCCCACCGGACTCGACTATTTAACATCAATAATTAGCAAAGAGCATTTAGTTCCCCAAATAAATGCACAGAATGTGAATGCGTCCGTTTGAGTTCCAGGGAAACCCAATGGACTTTGGACAAGGCTATCTTAAAGGCTATTGTGCAGAAAACACATTAGCCTGACTAGGTTTGACCATGATGCATGCAACATTACAATAGAGTAAGGTTTCTATGGGATTTTAGACCCGTACCCTTGAGCGGACAACTCATGGGGGAAGGCACGGAACTGTCGACTGCACCGCTGATCGACTAGTTTTACCGCAAATACGCCTTTCTGAATTTAGGGGGTAGTAATATTTGAATAGCGCAACCACTCATTGTAAGCATTTCTATAGGATTTTTGTTTGACACGAGTGGAATATGAATGCGGAGCATGATATGAAATAAATAGCATTTAAATAAAAAGGCATGTATTTTAACGCTGAGGAAAACGGTAAAGAAAGAAAATACAACAGTTATAATGGAAAGCGGTTACAAAGAAAACATGAAGATATGTCAGTTTCGTTCAAGTGAGATAAATACTTGCAAAATTAAACAGTCAATAGCAGATAGCGGGGAAGAGGAAAAGGTGCAAGCATTTAAAGGCTCAAATTCACAAAGCAACTTGTAATGGTATAAGCCTAGGGAAAGTTCCCCGGCAGAGTCGCCATGCTGTCGCGCCCCCCTCTTTCCCCGCACGAGTTAGGTACGCGAAGATCGGGTTTCATGACATTCTGGACAACTCCTTAAAGGAAGAGGTTTAAGGAAGAGTCGCCACCTAACGATTTTATGGTGCGTTAGGGCACCTATAATAATTAACCCATAAACTAGTTTGCATTACCAGAGATAGGGTAAGGGCTTGAAATTATCCCAAGGGGAAGGTATTAGGCACCCCTCGAGATCCACAAGTTTGGGTCCCAGCCAAGTAATTTTGTGAATTTGGACAGTAAACAAGCAAGGCTCACGTAGGAGGGGGTTTCAAGTAAATACTGAAATTATTAAAAGAAATTTAAAGAATAGCAAAGTAAAATCATTTTAATGAAAATGTCCTAGGTTTTAAATCAATACGGATCACATCAATGCAATACCCGGTATATCACGCCTCGAAGAGGGGCTACACGTGGTATTAGCGCATCGGTCATCATATCCATATTCTACCCTTCCCACCCCGTTAAGGTATTTAAAACGCGTGTGTCGGTCACGAAGCTTATTGCGTGCTATTACCCGTCCCATTCTATAAGTCCTAGAGGGTATTTAGGACTACTAAATCCTACAAGGTGAGTACTAGGCCGAACCCCTAGGTTTAAAGGATGAAAATCTAAGAGACATACAAAACAATTAGGACTACAAGTATGGCATCACATAATGGGAAGCTAAGAGGCTCACAGACTCCTCCACAGGTAAACACATAAATAACACGTCTCAAACACAATCAAAGTCTCAAAATCAGGATT
>MDKH01057210.1:0-21455 GCA_005239495.1 Nicotiana undulata
ATATATATATATATATATATATATATATATATATATATATATATATTAAAGCAAAAAAGTTTGTATTATTAAGCCAAGTGGCAAGCTACTATAAAGCTGTTTCGCAATCTTAAACAGTTTGTGGGAGATTGTCAAATAAGGAAATATCACTTAAGAAGTATAAATGGAATTCCATTTATCGAAATAAGAATCCATTTTTAAAAATAAAGTTCAATCACTGTGCTAATATTTTCTAACTGAAATTTCTTATTTGGAAAGTAAAGCATTTTGATATCAATAGTATTTGGATTCCTTTTCTAATATAGAGTGAGAAGAATATATTTGTGATGACCCAAAAGGTCATCCTAAATAATTCTAGCTAAATCTGTGTTCCGAGGCCTCGAAAGCCTCTGTTAATCTCACCTCGATATGCGTGCGCATCTCGGGCGTGTAGCCGGGAAGTCTTTATGTTGAAATTTGATGAAAAATGGAATTTATGATAATTAAATGAATAAAGTTGACTATGGTCAACATTTTTGGTAAACGAACCCGGACCCGTGATGTGATGATCCCGAAGGGTCCGTAGGAAAATATGGGACTTGAGCGTATGCCCGGAATCGAATTTCGAGGTCCCAAGCCCTATCTATAGGGAGCAGAACAAAGTGGCGGATAGTCTTGCCCACCATATTTTGAAGACATCATCCACAATATCTAAAATGGTCTACATGAAGCTCCACCTTTTGTATCTAATCAACTACGTGCTGACCAAATGGGTGTAGGTCACACATAATTGTCTCCACACAGTCAAGGGAACAAGTGCAACAACTTTTGCCAGCCAATCCCCCTATTACTCCCTATAAATTAGTATAGTATGTAGGTAATTGTAGTTGTTTCTAATAGTTCCTACGCCTACTATATGTTGTAATACTGTCTACTTTACGTTTTGCTATAATGAAAATTATCTTTTGTTATCAAAAAAAAAAAAAAAAGATAACTGGTGATTGAATCCTTTATTATTTTTATAGAAACAAAAAACAATTTATATATTTATCCATTATTAGGGAAAAACAACATACAACATTAATCCATCGGTGAGAAGTAATTGTATACGCTAACACTTTAAGTCGTGCTAGTCATGTTTTAGTTAAAATTTTCATGTCGTGATATAAGCATTGATTGCTCAAACTATATTATAAAGCGTTAAAAGATGGGTATGCCTTCAAATAAATCTTGTTATTTTATGCTAATATAAATATGTTGTAGGGCATATATATGTGTTTATCTTGAAAATGGTTTTAACAATTATATTTGATTAGTGGTTCTAAAAATATGTGATTTATTTCAATACTAGTTAATAATCAAGAAATGATTTAGTGTAAGTAAAGAGAATGTGATAGCCAAACCACTCTTTGTCACAGAACTGGGGCCTCGAGCTCACTGGGATCGGGGGCCTCGAGGTCCAATAATAGCAATCAATGAAGAACACTAAAATAAAGAACAATAAAGCTGGGAGACAATGTTGAGCACGAAAAAAGCAGAGAATGTTCTATTGCAGTAAATGTTGTGTATTGCAAGAATGATTGGGGTCCCCCTTTATATAGGAGGGGTGAATCCCAACATAGTACATGTCTAATTATGACGAAGAAAGGCTATTGGTACAGCTGTATAACGGCCTAGTACGGACTTGTACTATCTCTTGCAGACCTTATCAGCTCTGACCACGTGTCCTTGGAAGTTTCCTGCCTTTCCATGACGATCATCGATTTTATACTGCTTCGAAGTAGGTCGTGATGGGCCTTCGATATACATTCTTGAGGTATGTACTTCGGGTCGTACTTTTAGACCCTGCTTCGAGCTTCTCGAGATCGGGTTTGGGATGCCATAGAGGTTCTGATATCGGGGTCCCCGGTATCGACCGTATACAGATAGTCCTGTGCGATGACGTTATTCCTATGATGCGGGCATTGAAGCGACCGAAGTGACCCGTCGGTTCTCTTCCCCAAAAAGTCATAATTGCTCGTCAGAGCCGGTTGGCCATTAACATTAATGAGCGATCGTCATTTTCTCTTATATATACTTGCTTGCTATCCTTCATTAAGAACTTACCATTCAACAACTATCTTCTTCTATAAACTCACCTTTATCCACCACTTCTTTCGTCGTGCCAACTTAAAATTGTGTCAGTGTTTTCATCTTCTCCTTCTTACCCTAAAGAAATCATGGCTAAGACATCCAAATCAATTCCCCAAAAAGAAGAAAACTCCAAATCCGCTCCTCGAAAAGAAGGAACCTCTACTTCTTCTTCCCGTCCGGCTGGTGGCAAGCTGCCGACGCTCACTGAGATTATTCCGAGCCGATTTACCTTGCAAAATGATTTTATAGTAGAGAAACCTCCCAATGTCCCTGGTCGTCGAGAAGACGCCTCGAGGTACATAAGATCAATCGAGAAGAGACACATCGACGCTGTAAGGAGAGAATGCAGATGGGGGGAGGAGGTCGTTCTGCAAATACCCTCTCGTGAAAAGGATATTACGACCTATGTAGAGGGATTCCTGATGGTTTATACATACGCTTTTACATTAGGCCCCCTCGACCCACTAGTGCTCGAGTTCTGCCATAGGTACCAAGTTACCCTGGCCCAGATCCATCCACCCTTGTGGTGGATCGTGCTCATGATGAGGTTTTTTGTTGAAAAGGACAGGATCAAATTCACTCTCAGCCATCTCATTCAATTGTATCGGCCTCAGCATCTCCGGGGTCTGATCAAGCTCCAACGCCGGTCCACCAAATCTTTCTTTTCCAGCACCGACAAGAGCAGGGATCGAGGCTGGATGAACCGCTTCATTAGAGTGATGACCATTGATGTCATTCCCTCGGAGTTCCTACCATTTCCCGAGAAATGGATCTTCACACGTGAGTAAAGTGTGATGCTTCATCTTTCTTTCATTAATTTTGTTGCACGCTGAGTGACTGTTCCCTTTCTTTTCTTTCAGCGATCACATAGATGCCTGACACAGTCCTCGACCTCGCGGACTGGGCTCGCAAACTTGCAGCTACTTTGACATATGATAAACGCAAGTGGATGGACTTGTCGAAGGGAAAGTGGGAGGTGAATCACCATGGTATATGTTGCAATAATACTTTTTCCCTTTTAAGGGATACTTTTCTTTATAGGACCTAACTTCTCTGTTACAGGTATTGGTGAGTTCTTTGAGTTGAGTCCGCCCCCTCTCGGTGAGGAAGAGGAGCCTTCGGTTTCGGAGCCGAAGAAAGATAATAAGAAGAAAAGTCCCTCGAAGGATGAAAGCTCCCAAAGCAAAGCGAAGCCAGCTCGGGGACATAAAAAGGATGTAGTCATTAATGAGGACTTCGACTTCCTTCGTCGATCCACGGGCGATGATGAAGACGAAGTGCAGGGCTCGACATTGGTGCCTCAAACCAAAAAAACATTCCGAGGCCGTTAAGCCCGCAACAATCGAAGCCTTAGCCTCGAGAGAAGAGATCAAAAGAAGAAAAAGGACAAAGGTCCTTCGTATCCTGACTTGCCAACTGCTTCTCAAACTTCAGGGAATACTTCAAAGGGGAAAAACGTCGAAGTTCTGCTGCCCGATCAGAGCGCCTCAGGTGATTTCCCCGAGGTCGTGACAATAGGTCACTCACCATCATTTCTGTCTTTCTACGAAGACACCATTAGGGATGCTTGGGACCTGAAGACACCCGAGTTAGGCGGAGTCCCAAGAGAGAACAACCCCTTCCAAGGTTGTTTTGTTGGGATCGATGAGGCCAAACCAGCTGATGCAAAGTCGATCTTCGAGGAAGCTCAACGATTCTGTTCAATCGTGAGTGTTTAATAGTATATATAATTTTTCTAACTTCATACTTTCTTTCTTTTTTTGAACAAACATTTCTTTCCGTAGGCCTTCGACAAATTTAAGGTTGAGCTACGTTGGTGTGAGACCGAGCTACGTAGATCTTTGAGTGAGGAGAAGACCCTCAGACTTCTTTGTATCAGGAAGGAAAGAGAACTGATAAACCTACGATTAGAGTTGAACCGATGTCATGATTACGAGGACACGCTCGAGAAACAGGTAACCTCTATTTTTAAAGAATATGGGCTTCCTCTCCCATCTTCGGAGGCTAACACTCCAATGACTCAGATGCAGCGGAAGGTGGAGATGCTGGAGCGCCTTCGGGTTGAGGTCGCACAAGTCAACTCCGAATGCAACAAGTGGAAGGCAAAGATGGATGTCCTTGCTGTGGAAAAGAAAGAAGCATTGGCCAAAGTGTCCACCCTCGAGATCCAACTCCACAATGTTCGAGATAGCAATTTAGTTCAAGCGGGCAAGATAATTGAGCTCGAGGATGATCTCATGAAGGCCGAAACCTAGGAGGCCCGGGCCAAGGCCAAAGAGATACAAATACAGGCTGATAAAAAAGTGGCCATCCATTTGAAAGATGTTGTTGATGCTCAAATGGAGTTAAAGGGGGCCTCCGATCAAGAGGGAAGGAGCAACGAATATGCCCGATGCAAATCCCAGAGGAAGACCCTCGAGGAGATTCATGCTAAGGGCTTCGATCTTTCTGAGGAGATAGAGCAGGCTAAGGCGGACGATATTGATGCCAAGTTCCTCCTTCTTACCGACGATTAAACTGATGACAAAGATTAAGAAGGAAAGGCTGATGAGGATGCTAGTCCTGAGAAGGTCGATGAAGGCAAAGTCCCCGACGATAGACTAGGTATTCTTTTGATTTTTGTAAAGGGGCTCCTAGTGGGAGTGTTGCAAATGTACCTTTGTACCACCATTTATATAAAGAACCCTTTCGTTTTATCTTTGTATGAATTTCTATATTTCCTTTGCTTTTGAAATGAATTTTGTTGCCTGTCGATGATAAGTCTAATATGTCGGACTTAGAACATAAAACACTTAGGTTTTTGTACTTCGAGGAACGATCGACAATAGGTGACTATCTTAGGGTTTGATTCTCGAGCTAAGATTTAGCTCGGGACTTTCGAGTCCGAACTTAGATGAGATCTCGAGCATAGTGTGCTTCGGCCTTTAGGTCTCGAGCACAGTGTGCTTCGGCCTTTAAGTTGTTTAGGTATCGACCCTTAGGTTTTAAAACATTGTCCCTTAGGCTATTTTCATTTTGGCCCTTAGGCTCTTTAGATCGGCCCTTAGGCTCTTTAGATTGGCCCTTAGGCTCTTTAGATTAGCCATTAAGCTCTTTAGATTGTCCCTTAGGCTCTTACATATCGACCGTTAGGCTCTTTTTAGATTGGGTCGATTCGACCTCTAATATGGCTATATTTCCCCCCATTCTGGCTAAATACTTTTTTTAAAATTTTTATTATGCCTTGGCATGTTTTTGTAGTTGTCCGACTTTTCGACGGTTCAAATAGGAACCTCGATTATAAGTCGATATGTGATGATAGTTGAGTACCTCGTGAGGTTCTCTCGAAGGCTGATTTCTTTCGAAGCCTTTACATTGTTCGGAGCTGATATTATCTAAGCTCTTTTGCTTATGCCGATGGTAGCCTGATTAATCGATTTTATCAAAGTATATCGAAGTATTTGAAGGCATTTAGTTTTATGGCGGAAGTACGTCTCCGAGACGCATTATTTCGGCTGTAGCCTTTTTATATCACCGTAGTCTTTACATTTGGCCGTAGCCTTTAGTCCCTGGGTGAGATGACCTCGACTTCTATATCAAGGGTATGCCTTTTTAGGGGTCTTACAAGTTCGAATATATAGCCTTGGCCTTAATATTAGGATTATGCCTTTTTAAGGTCTTATAGGTTTGAGTATGCCTAGTTGAGGTCTTATAAGTTTGATGTTGCCTCATTGAGGTATTACAGATTTGATGTCGCCTTATCGAGGCCTTACAAATCCGATGTTGCCTAATTGAGGTCTTACTAGCTCGATGTTGCCTCCTTGAGGTCTTACAAGTTCGAGTCTTCGATGACTCGGTAAGTTGACTATCGATGACAGTCCCCGAGTATTCGGGAGTATTTGGCCCTTGAGCCATTTCATGTGAAAATAGTAAACTTCTTTGAGGCAAAAAGTGTTTTGATGAATAAGGATGCTTCTTCTATTACTTGGTACATGCGTACATGTTTTTGCCATCGGGGTCTCGATTATTCTACACGGACACGGTTCATTTTACCGTTTGATCCATTACAACATTTTCCTATTGAGGCCCTTTTTGACATAACTTGATTTCTTTGAAAAAGTAACCTTTGAGGGTGATGCCCCTCAGTATCGAGGTTGATTGAAAAGAAGCCTTGAATACTTGTTGAGTTTTCCTTAGGTAGCATATAGATGTTGCCTCGTTAAAACCTTGCCGGTAAAACCCATTTGGGATAAAACCCGATCTAAGGAAAAAGAGTGCAACGCATGCTTTAAAACCCGAGGTCTTCGAGTTGAAGGGTGCTTAGATTCCTCTCAATCGAACACCTGCAATAGGTTAGTATGAAACATGAATAAAAAGGGAAAAGGTTATACCTTAGAAATAATAATGTTTGAGCATCGATATGCTCCAATTGCTTGGTAGTTGCTCGCCTTCCAAGGTGATAAGTTTGTAGGATCCTTTGCCTACTACTCTGAGGATGCGGTACGGTCCCTCCCAACTAGGGCCTAGTTTCCCTTCGTTTGGGTTTCGAGTGTTGAGGGTGACTTTCCTTAGAACTAAGTCCCCGACTCCGAAGTATCAGAGGTTTGTTCTTCTGTTGTAGTACCTTTCGATCCTTTGTTTTTGAGTGGCCATTCGAACTAATTCGGCCTTGCGCTGTTTATCTAGTATCTCGAGGGCGGTGTTCATAGCCTCGTTGTTTGAGCCTCAGCAGCGCATTGAAATCTGGCACTTGGGTCTCCGACCTCGACTGGTATCAATGCCTCGGACCCATATACCAAAGAGAACGGGGTCTCCCCTGTGCTTGACTTCGAAGTTGTTTGATATGCCCATAGTACTTCGGGCATTACTTCTCTCCACTTTCCCTTTGCATTCTCTAACCTCTTCTTTAAGTTTTGAATGATGGTTTTTCTTGTGGATTCGTCCTGACCATTCGCACTTGGGTGGTAAGGCGTCGATAGGATCCTTTTGATTTTATGATCCTCGAGGAATTGTGTCACCTTGCTGCCGATGAATTGCTTCCTATTATCACATGTAGTCTCAGAGGGGATCCCGAATCGACATATGATGTGGTCCCATATGAAGTTGATGACTTCTTTTTCTCTTATCTTCTCGAAGGCCTGTTAGTCAGTCATAAATAAAATAAATCTAGCTTTACCTGGCGCCGTTGGTAGGGGGCCAACGATGTCCATCCCCCATTTCACGGGGATAGAACTGAGTGTAGTTGTTCACCGGGTTGGTGAATCATCGGTGAAAATCTTTGGCATTTGTCATATCTTCGAACGAATTCTCCAATCCCATGTTAGACTCATTGAGTTGATTTCTGCATGGCCTTCTTCGATCACCGATTTGGATAGTTGCACAACAGTCCCCGGAAGTATGTCATCTTCTTCGACAAACGAACCCAAGTTTGCGAGTGCGTCGGCCTCGCTATTTTACTCTCGAGGTATGTGAACCAGGGTCCATTCTTTGAAGCGGTGCAATGTCACTTGAAGCTTTCTAAGTATCTTTGCATCCTATCTTCTCTAACCTCGAAGATCCCATTTACCTGGTTTACAAACAGAAGAGAGTCACATTTTGCTTCGATGACCTCTGCTCCTAGGCTTTTGGCGAGTTCAAGACCTTGTTCTTCTCGAACCAACACACCACTTACCGCTACATCGGATACGGCGAAATATAAGTATAATGTTTCATCCTCCTTTAAGGTTTGGATCAAAGATGGGATTGAGAGATACCGCGTTAATTCTTCCAAGGCGTGTTGGCATTCCGGACTCCACTCGAAGTTGTTTTTCTTCTTGAGTAGGGAGAAAAAGTGATGACTCCGATGTGATGACCTCGAGATGAATCGGCCTAAGGCTTCTATCTGCCCGGTTAGTAGTTGTACTGCTTTCACATTGTTTACCACAGTGATCTCCTCGATGGCCTTGGTTTTTTCGGGGTTGATCTCGATGCCCCTGTTCGACACCATGAAGCTCAAAAATTTGCCCGATCCGACTCCAAAAGCGCATTTCTCAAGGTTAAGCTTCATGTTGTACCTTCTTAGGATGTCGAACGTTTCCTGCAAATGAGTAAAATGGTCCTCTGAGAATAGGGACATAACTAGCATGTCATCAATGTAAACTTCCATAGACTTGCCTATTTGATGTCCGAACATCTTATTAACTAGGCGTTTGCATTTTTTTAGCCCGAATGGCATTACATTATAACAATATGTGCCATACTTTGTGATGAACGAAGTCATTTCTCGATCCTCCGGGTTCATTTGAATTTGATTGTACCCGGAGTAGGTGTCGAGAAATATAAGGATCTCGTGGCCGGCCATAGCATCGATCAAACGATCAATGTTGGGCAGTGGGAATGAATCTTTGGGGCATGCTTTATTCAAATCTTTATAATCTACACACATTCTCAATTTATTCCCCTTTTTAGGGACTACTACTACATTAGCTAGACATTCGGGGTATTTCACCTCCCTAATGGATCCTATTTTGAGAAGTTTTGTTACCTCGTCTTTGATGAATGCATGCTTTACCTCAGACTAAGGCCTCCTTTTTTGCTTCACATGTTTGAACCTGGGGTCGACACTTAGTCGATGGATGGTTATCTCCGGTGGGATCCCTGTCATGTCTTTCGATCTGGTAGATGTTCGACCAATACGGTATGTTCGTGTTCTTCGACTGTTGACTTTGTTGCATCTGACTCCTCAAGGGCAACGAAGGCTCGAGGGGTGAGGAAGTCCTCTCCATCGTCCTCGACCACCTGTTCATCTGTCACATGCCCCTGGGGTTCGTCCGAGGGTATAGACTGTGGTTGCTATTTGGCTATTTCCTTTTCTTTTTGACTTCTCCGAGGTGGAAGGCGTCGATGCTGGCTCCATGTCGTGCACCGTGAACATATCCTTTGCTGCATGCTGCTCTCCATACACTATCTTTAAACCATCCTTTGTTGGGAACTTCATCATTTGATGAAGAGTTGATGGCACCGCCCTCATACTATGTATCCACGGCCTACCAAGTAAGGCATTGTACCTCATGTCACCATCGATGGAATGAAACATGGTATCTTGAATTGTACCGGCCACGTTGACAGGGAGGATGATTTTCCCCTTCGTCGTTTCACTCGCCATGTTAAATTCGTTCAGGACTCGAGAGGCGGGTATGATCTGATCGAGCAGTCCGAGCTGCTCCACAACTCTCGACCTGATTATGTTGGTCGAGCAACCTGGATCCACGAGCACACATTTAATTTGAACTTTATTTAAAAGGAAAGAAATTACCAGTGCATCATTATAAGGCTGGGATAAGGCTTTGATGTCTTCTTCGCAGAATGTAAGAGCGTCCTCAAGGATGTAGCTCCGAGTCCGCTATTCCTTTGTGATGGATAATTTTGTTCGTTTGAAAATGGGTCCCTATGGGACGTCAACTCCTCCAATTTTCATGTGAATGATGTGCTGGGGTTCTTCTGGTTCGTTCTTCCTGTTCGCCTCTCTCTCTCTCTCTCGAATGTGGTTCTTGGCTCGATCGCTGAGGAACTATCGAAGGTGCCCTTCGTTAATCAGTCGGGCTACTTTCTCTCGAAGCTGTCTGCAATCCTAGGTCCTATGACCGTGAGTGACATGGTATTTGCATATCAATTGGGGTTCCTTTGGGAAGGATCCGACTGCATGGGCTTGGGCCACCTAGTATCCCTGATTTTGCCTATGGCTGATATGATGTCTGAGGCATCAATGTTAAATATGTACTCTGACAATCGGGGTGCCTCCAACGGCCCTGCGTTCCTGTCGAACGTTTTTCTTATGAGTCCCCCGGAACTTTGGCCTCGATCTGTCCTTCGATCATTTCGAGGTATATTATGCCTCGAAGCGTTTCTTCGGTCTTCGACATAGGGTTTGTATCTTTCTTTTTTTGGTCTTGGTTCCCTTTCTACACTTCTTGATTATGTGGATAATAGCCTGCTTGGATATACTGAGCTCGAGGGGGCTCCCAATTGGTCATCCTCGACCTTGATTTTTGATTTATACCTACTGTGCACATCCGCCCAAGTTACTGCAGGATACTCGATCAAATTTTTCTTCAGCTGCTTTGAAGTTACCGAGCTTCGTTCATTCAAGACTTGAGTGAAGGCTTGCACTGCCTAGTCATCATAGACGGGTGGTAATTCCATTCGTTCCATCTGAAAGCGCGATACGAACTCCCTTAGCATCTCGTTCTCTTTCTGTTTAATTTTGAAGACATCAGACTTTCTTGTAGCGACCTTAATGGCACCAGCATGTGCCTTCATGAAAGAGTCTGACAACATGGCAAACGAGTCTATTGAGTTCGTGGGGAGGTTATGATATCACATCATGGCCCTCTTGGATAGTGTTTCTCCAAATTTCTTCAACAAAACGGACTTGATTTCGTCGTCCTTTAAGTCATTTATTTTTATACCACAAGTATAGGTGGTAATATGCTTATTGGGATCTATGGTCCCGTTATACTTTGGGATATCGGGCATTCTGAACTTCTTCGGAATGGGATTCGGAGCCACACTTGATGGAAATGGTTTCTGCACGAACTTCTTCGAATCTACTCCCTTCAAAATCGGAGGTGCGCCCGGGATCTGGTCAACCCTTGAATTATAGGTTTCCATTTTTTTGTCGTTGGCCTCTATCTTATTTTCTCCTGACTCGATCCTCTTGGTGAGGTCTTCGAGCAATTTCATAATAGTGGGGTATGTCCGTGACCCATTATTGCTCGATCCTTTCAGGTGCTTGCTCAACTCGAGGAGCTGTTTCCGGTCCTGCTGTGCTCGGGGTCTTTTGTTAACTTTGTAGCTGAGCAATATCCATGTGTTGTGCTTGTAACATTTCAAAAATTACTTGCAAACTAACTTCTCTTTGTTCTCGAGCTTGTGTTCTTTGCGCGTCATGCTGGTCACCTCCGCGCACACTTTCGTTAGTATCAGTGTCCACATCGACATGCAAAGCATTGCGTGAGCCTACATCAAAGGGGATTGGTACTGGTGCTATCCCAGGATTTGGCGGTGGCACACCGGCGACTGAGGAAAATGCACTATTCGCTCCATGGAGCTCAAGACCATTGTTTCCATGTGCATTCGTTGAGTTAGACATTTTTGACCTGAAATCAAAGAATCTTGGACAAGAAAAAGTGTGAAAAATAACTTGTGTTTTCAGAAAACTAGCACCAAAACAATCACTATTACTTTTAGCCCCACGGTAGGCGCCAAACTGTTTACCTTGAAAATGGTTTTAACAATTATATTTGATTAATAGTTCTAAAAATATGCGATTTATTCCAATACTAGTTAATAATCAAGAAATGATAAGTGTAAGTAAAGAGAATGTGATAGCCAAACCACTCTTTGTCACAGAACTGGGGCCTCGAGCTCACTAGGATCGGGGGACTTGAGGTCCAATAATAGCAATCAATGAAGTACAATAAATGAAGAACACTAAAATAAAGAACAATAAAGCTGGGAGATAGTGTTGAGCACGAAAAAAGCAGAGAATGTTCTATTACAGTAAATATTGTGTATTGCAAGAATGATTGGGGTCCCCCTTTATATAGGAGGGGTGAATCCCAACATAGTACATGTATAATTATGACGAAGAAAGGTTATTGGTACAGCTGTATAACGGCCTAGTACGGACTTTACTATCTCTTGCAGACCTTATCAGCTCTGACCACGTGTGCTTGGAAGTTTCCCGCCTTTCCATGACGATCATCAATTTTATATTACTTCGAAGTAGGTCCTGATGGGCCTTCGATATACATTCTCGAGGTATGTACTTCGGGGTCGTACTTTTAGACCCTACTTCGAGCTTCTCGAGATCGGGTTTGTGATGCCATAGAGGTCCCGATATCGGGGTCCCCGGTATCGACCGTATACAATATGTTATTCATTTTTTGTGAAGAGTATTTTTAAAACTGCAAACCCATGTATGTTGAGAAAGTCGTACCCGATTATGTATCAAACTAATAAATATACGATATGTGTACTTTGCATACAATATTATTACTTAACTATGATTAATTAGTGTATATTCTCACCTCATTTAATCATGATAAGTTAATATGACAAATAGAGCAAATACGGAGTGCAAAAATATATTTTCCTAGTTCCTACACTAAATATTTTATTTTTTAAGGAAAAAAAAGAACAAGCTGGAACTTCTGTTTAATTCACATTATCACATAATAATAAGTTCTGTATAATTCGAAGTAGTTATTCTCCCAAAAATATAATTGTTTGTTCGTAAAATGGTACAGTTGAATTTATACGTGGTTTATAGACAAACAAATTAATTTGACCCAAAAATAAAGATGAATTAGAAAAAAATACAAGACTGAGCCTTAAAATTGAGATAAACGGCATATATCTTAGTTTCGGGCGCAAAGCCACCAGGAGCAATAAGAACAGTGTAAGTAAGCAACACTACTAAAAATCCAGCAAAAAGCGACCAACCATTGGCGACCAAAATTGGTCGCTACTTGGTCGATAATCTGGTCAAAATGTTGACCGGACTGGTCAGACTTGCTTGGTCAAAGAAATATTAAATTTAGCGACCAACTTTGGTCGCTAAAGCGGGGCCCAGGTATAATTTTTTTAATAATTATATTATTATTTTTAATAATTATAAAATTTAAATAAATAAAATTTAAAAGTAGCGACCAAAGTTGGTCGCTAAATAAATAGAGACCAACTTGGGTCGCTAATCGTGGACCCAGTTCTAACGTTCAACAATTATCTTATTATTTTAAATATTTTATAAAATATAAAATAAATCTAATTTATAGTTAGCGACCAGATTTGGTCGCTAATGTTGATTTATGGATAATTAGTGAATACACTAAAATATACTTTAACATGCTATATATGTAGTTAAAATTGTACAACGAAGCGTGATATATATATATATATATACACTGACACACACAGACACAAACACTTCACTGTAATACTATAACGTATATATAACTTATTATAGTATATGTTATTGTGTGTATGTATATATCATTCATTCATCACTAGGTTATAAGTTGATGAATCAATTTAAAAGTGTATAAATCCCTAAAATCACCTAACCCTGTGTTACTAGCGCTTCATGTATATATATATATATATATATATAAGAAAATAAAGCGTTAGGAACACATGATCGGGTTATTTTAATGAGGGATTGATACGTATATACGGATATCAGAGTGTCACGACCCAATTCCGCTCAGGTCGTGATGGCGCCCAACGGCAGGGTCAGGCAAGCCAACATCTATCTACCCGTGAGATTTCTTGCGTGGTTAAATGATAAAACCCCTTTTTATGATTCTTTAAATAAGAAAATCCTTTAAACCAATCTCTAAGTGAAAGCACAAGGCCATTTACAACCCAAAATAACGTAGAATCTGTTTATCTTTACCAAAATATCAAAGAAATCCATAAACGTGCCAGAATCTAGTGTCACGAGTCAACATACGACTTATTATACAAAACCCTACTAATAAATACAATGATGTCTGATAGGGAAAAGACAACAAGACAAAAGTATGTGGGGAACTCCACAGTGCTGCCAAGATCGCCAAGGAAATCAGCTCACCGTGAAATCAGCAGGAGGAAACTCTCAACGATGGCCGCCGGAATAGTGGCCGGACGCAGCTGGCTCAGACCTTGTACAGTTAAGTACAGAAGAGTAGCATGAGTACATATATTTAAATATGTACCAAGTGAGTATCCCGTCTAAACTCGAAGAAGTAGTGACGAGAAGTAGACGTTTTACTCACTAGGTCAAAATACTAAATTATGACAATAAAGTTCCAGGAACAATAAATATGGAAAGCAGGTACACATGGAACAGTCAAATAAACAAGTAGGACCTCCCGTGTCGTATCAACTACAGCAGTATATGAACAAAATCACCAAATTCCTTCCAAGCCAAATAGATAAAAATGATGATTCATAAATAAAACTCTCAGACAAGTAGATAGCATATAATATGCCGAAGCGTACGGCCGAAGCGTCGCGATAAGTTAAATGTGCACTGCCGAGGGTCGAACGGCCCGAACCATAGATGCATCTATTACTCCGCTCACGAATCGATCATGTGACGCGGTCGACATAATGTAAGGCTACCCCGCTCACGAATCATACATGTGACTCGAGTGCTCATAATATACACAAATCCAACAAAACCTCTTTTAAAGAAGGAAATTCCGGTATCACATTTGTAACATAATCTATAACTTAAGCTTGCAGGATATTCACTAACGTTTTCATAATGCCTCAGAGGTGCTAACTCACCACAGTTACTTTCAAGGAAAGACAGACAAGACAAGTAAAAGCATGCTTGTGAACCCTAACACTACCCCACAAAGCATAGTAGTTACTACGCACGGAGTCTCGTCACTTGGTACGTGTGTAGCCCCCGCAAATAATGACATTTAGTCAATACCATTACCTATGGGGACAATTCCCTCTTACAAGGTTGGAAAGGAGACTCACCTCGTGTATAACTCTACTCCTAGGGTCAAGAAAGTGCCCGAAACTCCAAACTCGTCGCTCAAGGACTCGAAACTAGCCAAATATTATTTAGATATATCAATATACGCTCAAAAGTAGGAAATTACACCACTAATTAGGCTAATTCATCATTCTTGAAGAATTCCAAAAATACACCCCCGGGCCCACACGCTCGGATTCCGAAAATTTTCGAAGAAAACACTCACCCATAACCTAAGTATCATTTATATGTAAATTCTCTAAGGTTTCATGGTAGAAAAGTAGTGAAATTTCTAAGAATTCATCAACCCTAGGTCTTAGCTCTAACCCCTGATTTTACCGCTAATATGATGTTAATCTGCCTAAAAAGTGATGTAATAAGCTAATATGAAATGGAAGATCACTTACCTTTTAGTTGGTAGATGAAACCCCTCTTGAAAAGCTCTCAAAAATCGTCCAAGATGATGAAATATGGAGGAAATGAGCCTAAGTACCGTATTAACTATGGGTCTGCCTTTAGCTATTTCCGCACCTGCGGTCCCGCACCTGCGGCCATAAGGTCGCACCTGCGATGAAGGCCAAGGAGGCCGGGGACCGCACCTGGGAAGGGAGGATCGCACCTGTGAAGGCGCGCCTGCGGACAAACCTCGCACCTGCGAGGTCGCGCCTGCGGTGGAGGGTCCGCACCTGCGGAATGGGGCTGGGGGCTTCTGGGCCGCACCTGCGATGGTGCAATCGGAGGAGCGGGATCGCACCTGCGACTTCATAAAGCTTAAATTTTCCTATTTTAATCCGAAACACGTCATTTCAAGTCTGTTTTACACCAAATTTCACAGATAAGACAAATAACATATAATAAATCTGTTCCGGGCTCTGGAACCATAATACGGGCTCGATAACACGATTTTCACTTAATTATTAAATTTCAAAATCCTTTATTATTTTCAGAAACAATTTTCTTTAAAAATTTATTTTTTTTGTTTTAGTAATCTCTTAGACAGTTCGTGAGTATGTGACACCAGTTCTGGGTTTTGTATATGGGTTTTATTTCGAAGTTGCTATATTATTTTTGGTAATTTGTTTAACCTTCATATTGTTGACCATCGATGCCTTAGTTATATCGTTCGTTTTAGTTGTTAATGAGTTTTATTTAGTTCAAACGTTGGTTTGTCTAGCGGGTTCAACGTTAGACGCAGTCACGGCCTGAAGGGTGGGATTTCGGGTCGTGATAATATTCTACCGTAATCTAATGTGCAATTTTAATTTATTTTAAAAATTCAATACTTTTTAAACAGTTGAAGATAAATATATTTTAAGATTTTAACCTAAAGTTCAGAATGTAGAATATTTAATAATTTATTTATTTCATAATAGATAATCCAAAGTATCTGTTGTAGACTAAGTTTTCTGAATTTTAAACAAGTATACAATAAAATTAATTTTTTAAAGGCTAAAAACTTCAATAAAATAATAATTACTATAAGTTTAATAATAAAAATACCGTAATATTTTGGTTAAGTACTATATAGTTTGATCATATGCACTTTTATTTTTATCTATTATTGGATAAAACACTAAATGAAAAAAAAATATCATACGTAAAGGGGAAATAATTTAGAAAGAGGAGAATAAATATAGTGTGAGAGAATTTATACTTTGAATTAATTTAAATGATACAATAAAGTAAATAAATAATTGAGACTCATAAATATTATTGATAAATTCAAATATTATATAGCGAAAGAATAAAAATAAATAAAAAGATTATTAAAAGAGAAAGAAATATCATATTTATTATAGTATATTATAATAGAAGTAGAAGATAGGGATACAAAGTAAGTGACAAGCTAATAAAAAGTTAAATAATAATGTAACCATATTAAGTAACAGGTAACACAGTAACAATAAACAAAGAACAAAAAATAGAGAATTTTTTTTTGTAGACAAATAGTATAATTGTATATCTATAGAAGGATTAGACAATTAAATTTGATAAGAAAGCTTTTTGAATTATTACGAGAAAAACATATTATATGGTAATATCACACAATTGAAAACATAATTTATAAACCTAAAATTTAGAACATTTACAATGAAATAACGCCAAGCAACAAATTAATAATATAAAGATGTGATTTAAATTTTCATGTAGTTAAGTTATAAAAAACTTAAAGTCAAAACTCTATACGAAAACAAAAGGAAAACAATTAATTGCTTATTGCACTGTAACGACCCGATCGGTCCTTCCTAGAGTTTTGTCACGTTTTTCCTATTTCTGCTTTATCATGTGTTTATTAACCTAATTATGTGGTGTTGGGACAGTTGGCTTGGGTTCGGAGTGATTGTGGAGAGGAATGAGACACTTAGTCTCTTAAGTTGGCTTTATAATTAAAAAAGTCAACCGAAAGCTGACTTGCAGGTATACGACCTCGGAATGTGGCTTTTTTAGCCCGGATAGCTTCGTTAGGTGATTTATAACTTAGGAGTGTATTCAGAATATTATTTTGAGGCCCGGAGTAGAATAAGGCTTGAATTGGCGAAATTGAGTTTTTGGCAATTTTCGGTTGGCAATGAAAAATTATCTATCGGGTTCAGAATAGAATTCCGGAAGTTGGAACAGGTTCGTAGTGTCATTTGGGATGTGTGTGCAAATTTTCTAGGTCAAACGGACGTATTTTGAGGGTTTCGGCATCATTGGCGAAATTTAGAAGTTTCTAAGTTCTTAGACTTGAATTCGAGGTTGATTTAGTCTTTTGGTGTTGTTTTGAGTGGTTCCAATGCTCGACTAAGTTTGAATGATGTTGTGGGATGTGTTCGCATGTTTGGTTGGGGTTCCAGTGTGTTTCGGATGCTCAACGGGACATTTTCGGACTTGAGGAGTTAACAGTTTTGCTGGTTTTCTGTTGCAGACCTTTTGTTCTTCGCGATCGCGTAGAGGAGTCCGTGATCGCGTAGGCTTAGTTAGGGGATGCTGAGATTTTTTCTATGTGACCGCGTGATGGAGGTCGCGATCGCGTGGGGAAGTGGCCTTTGAGCAGTGTGAACGCGTGGTGAGGTTCGCGATCGCGTAGAAGTTGGGGGCGCGTGAAGGTTGAGGCGTTGTGCTATGCGAACGCGTGGGGCTGGATGCGATCACGTATGGTAGCTAGGGGCAGTGCTTCGCGATCGCGTGGATGGTGACGCGAACACATTGAAGAAAGCACCTTGGCATAAAGTATAAAAAGTCATCTTCGCGATTTTTAGCCCATTTCTCACCATTTTTGAACAGTTTTGAAGCTTTTTGAGAGGGATTGGAGAGGGAATCGAAGGGAAACACTTGGAGTGTAACGACCTGGCCGGTCGTTTTGAGAGTTAGCGCCCCGATCCCCTGATAACTACTTCTCATATGTCTTATTATGTTAATTAAACTTGTCAAAATGTTGGGTGATGAAACTTGGAGTATTTTTGGACATATAGTCCTTTACCGTGAGTTTTGACGTCAGAAATTGGACCATAGCGGGAGCTGTGTGAAGATGGATCCGGAATGGGAATCTGTCGACTCCGTTAGCTCCGTTGGGTGATTTCGGGATTGGAGCGTGTTCGGATTGTGTTTTCGAGGTCGGGTGTAGATTTAGGTTTGAATTGGCGGAAGTTAGAATTTCGGCGATTTCGGCCGATAGGTGAGATTTTGATATCGGACTCGGAATGGATTTTCGAAAGCGACAGCAGGTCCGGAATGTCATTTATGACCTGTGTGCAAAATTTGAGGTATTCGGACGAGTTTAGACGTGGTTCGGCGTCGAATGTGAATTCTTAGAAATTCCTAAGTTCCTAGGCTTGAATCTATGCAATTTTGGATATTTTGATGTTAGGGGACGTGTTTTTAAGGCCCGACCAAGTTTTGATAGGGTATTGGGGTCAGTTGGTGGTTTTGGTTGAGGTCCCGGGGGCCTCGGGGTTGTTTCGGATGCCTATCGGGAAGTTTGGAAATTTTATAGAGTGCTGAACTAGACCTGTATCTGGTGTTCCGCACCTGCGATGGAATTTCCGCAGGTGCGAGCATGTGGGTGCGGGACTTATGTCGCAGGTGCGAAGCTCGAGTGGCCTCGTCAGGGATCGCAGGTGGGACCTGGACTCCGCAGGTGCGGAACCGCAGGCGCGACCTTTCTATCGCAGGTGCGGTCCCAGGGCCTTTAAGTTATTTTCCGCACCTACGGTGATAATTCCGCAGGTGCGGCACTGCAGGTGCGGCACCGCAGGTGCGAGATCCCTGTGTGCTTAATTCTACAATTCGAGGGTTCATGTTATTTCACCATTTTTGAGTTGTGGGAGCTCGTGAGAGACGATTCTTGGAGGCTTTTACATCTGGGCATTTTAGGTAAGTTATTCCTAACAATCCTAGGTTAATTTCCATGATTTTAGTCTTCAATTCCACCCTTAAATTCGAGATTTCTGAGTTAAAATTAGGGAGAATTGGAAGAAACTTCCAAGACCGATTTTTGGGGTTTTGATTGGGTATTTGACCTCCGATTTGATAGATTTTCATATGATTATACTCATGAGTGAATAGGGTTCAGAAAATATAAATTTTACCCGATTCCGAGACGTGGGCCCGAGGGGTGTTTTGGTCAAATTTTTTAATTTCGCGTATTAGTTCCGAATTAATTAGTTATCTTGATTTCTCGAATTTATATTTACATTATACCATCGAATTGAATAGATTTGGGCCACCCGAAGTTGGATACTCGTGGCAAGAGAGTGATTAGCGATTGATTTGCACAGTTGAGGTAAGTGGCTTGCCTAACTCTGTGTTGGGGAATCTCCCTTAGGCATTTTTAACTGGTTTTGCTATAAAACCCCGTGTACGTGAGGTGACGAGCGCGTGCACGGGATATTTTCATTGAAATTCCATACTTCTTTCTACACAATACCTCATTTTCAACTCTATTATTACTGTTATCGGTTTGAACTGCATAATAACTTAAGATTTTATCCTGGTAAATTGATTTCTAACTGATTTTCCAATCGTTACTATTATTTGAAACTGATTTAAGGATTTTACTCTGAGATTTCCAACTGGTTCTTTTTACTAAAACCCTTAAACTAGGCTATTTTGAGATTTTACTTTATATTGTGTATATATATATACAGGGATTGCGGGCATAGACCTGGGCCTTTCCCTCATACTGCATTGCATACAGGGATTACGGGCATAGACCTGAGCCTTTCCCTCATACTGCATTGCATACAGGGATTGCGGGCATAGACCTCAGCCTTTCCCTCATACTGCATTGCATACAGGAATTGCGGGCATAGACCTGAGCCTTTCCCTCATACTACATTGCATACAGGGATTGCGGGCATAGACCTGAGCCTTTCCCTCATTCTGCATTGCATACAGGGATTGCGGGCATAGACCTTAGCCTTTCCCTCATTCTACATTGCATACATAGGGATTGCGGGCAGAGACCTGAGCCTTTCCCTCATTCTGCATTGCATACATAGGGATTGCGGGCGGAGACCTGAGCCTTTCCCTCATATTGCATTGCATTGCACCTTTACTTTCTTACAGAGCTTTATATATACTGCGTTGATCTGAGCATTTAGTTATACTGTTCTTGCTAGTCTTTACTCATCATTTTTGTTGATTATCACCTGTTTTATTTACTTGCTTACTATATCTGTCATTTTGCAAATCTCAGTAGGGCCTCTACCTGACCTCGTCACTACTTGACTGGGGTTAGGCTTGGTACTTACTAAGTACCGAATGTGGAGTACTCACGCCCTTCTGCGCATGTTTTCCCCGTGTGCAGATCCAGGTCCTAGTACGCGGTATCTCATCTAGCCAGCAGCAGCAGTATCAGGAGACTCAAGGTATAATCTGCAACGTCCGCAGATCTCCGAGTCCCCTTCTTATCTTGAAGTAGTAGAACTTGTAGATGAAACTATACAGTCTTTTCTTTTCCAGATGTACATATTGAGCCGTAGAGTTAGCTTGTGATGTATTGTGATATTCCGAGTTCTCGGTAAAGCAAATTGTTAATGCCGAGCGGCATCGACTTTATTATGATTTATATCACTTACTGCTATTCTACCTGTTTTATCTTAATTTTGCGTAAGGAATAGGCTTACCTAGTCGTCTAGACTAGGTGCCGTCACGAGACCCAGTCGGTGGGAGAATTGGGTCGTGACATGGAGGTAAGGATTTTGAACTCAATACTCGATTCTATGGCGATTTCTGACTAATTAGACATGAAATTTGTGAGAATTAAACCGTAAAATTGGAGAATTAGGGCTTGTAATTGAAGACCTTTAATTGAGGACTTGAGGGACCATTTGAGGTACGATTTTAATGTTCTTGGTATGAAATATCGGAAATTTTTGTAATAAATGGAAATCCTTTCTGTTATTCTCAGTAATTTGGCTAGCCTAGTATCACATTAGGCGTCATCACAGTCAGTTTAGATTTCGGGTCGTAACTGTCACGACCCAAAACCTGGTTCAGGTCGTGATGGCACCTAACGGCGAGGTTAGGCAAGCCAACATATAAGTCCCCAAGAGTTACTACCCCAGAACTCGTTTATTCCAGTTATTTACAATTTATAACAAATAAAATCCGTAATGTAGCAGCGATATGAGTTAAGGCCGTAGATACAAGCTGAACCACAGCTAGGCCAAAATATGTACAACCCTGAATCCTAACATAACTACAACAAGTGTGTGCCAGGACTAGTGTCACAGTGTCAACGGGCGGCTACATAGATATAACAACTGAAATATATTTATACAAAAAAATACAAGTCTCAGTCTGGAACAAAAGACGGAGCAAAATGAAACTAGAAGGCTCCAGAGGTGCTGTCAGGATGACGCCA